>APFE030185664.1:0-10568 GCA_000404065.3 Pinus taeda
CCACTCTAACAGAGCTTTGCAACTTTCCAGGTCTTGCCAACTTCTACCGCAGGTTTTTGTTGGGATATTATCATATCACTTGGCCCTTGAGTCAAGTCAACAAGGGAGGAGCGAAAGCAAAATTCTTTTGGTCTGAATCTCAACAGAAGGCATTCACAGAGTTGAAAGATCGCCTCTACTTGGCACCAGTTCTCGCATTACCAGACTTGAAACAACCATTTGAGGTCGAGACAGATGCCTATGACTATGCTATTGGGGCAGTCCTTACTCAACACGGGCATCTAGTGGCATATCACAGTGAGACACTTTCAAAAATAGTCCAGAAGTATCCCACTTATGACAAAGAGATGTATTCCATTGTGCAGGCCTGCCGACAATGGAAGCATTACATTTTGGGGAAGGAAACGGTCATCCACATAGACCACTGACCCCTACAATTCATACAGACCCAAGGGAAATTGCAGAATTATCACCATCAGAAGTGGTCCACATAACTGCAACAGTTCCATTTGAATATCAATTATAAGAATGACAGCACTGATAATGTTGCATATTTCCTCAGTCGGCCACCGATCATGGCATTAACCACCGTGTTCAACTCTTGTGGGCACGAGACTTCGGATTGGCCACTTCTCTACAAAAGTGACCTAGAATTCAGCCACACATACTATACACTCTTAGATGGTTAGCATGTTCTAGATTTTCACCTCCAGGATGCCCTGTTATGCCACCTGGGTCACCTTTGTGTTCCTTCAAGCGATCATGCCAAGATGATTTGGGAAGCACACTACAGTCGAGCTGTTGGGCATTTCGAGGTCGAGAAAATGGTGACAGTATGGTAGAAGTATTTCAATTGGCCGAATCTTCGACATGATCTAGAGAAGTACATCAGATCATGCACTACCTGCGCCATTGCCAAACCAACGATCAAGAAGCAAGGCCTCTATACCTCGCTGCCTACCCCTAGTCAACCTTCGGAATCCATCTCCATGGATTACATGTCAGGCCTTCCTTCCACTAAGCATGGAAATGACCGTGTTTTTGTGGTCGTCGACAGGTTCTCGAAGATGGCCATTATGGCGGCCTGCAAGAAGAATATCACAACAGAAGCCACTACTAAACTCTTCTTTGAACGAGTGTGGTTACACTTTGGGATCCCATAGTCTATCATATTAGATCGGGATAGTAGGTTCCTCAGTACATTTTGGTCCAGTCTCTGGTTGATGTTGGACACCAAACTCACGAAGTCCACAGCCTTCCATCCTCAAACTAATAGCCAGACAGAGGTTGTCAACAGGATGATCATACACATTCTGCGCATGTACAACTCAAATCATCCACACACATGGGACGAGAGCCTCCCCTATGTTCAACATAGCTACAACCAGGATCTTCACAACTCAACTGGCCACAGCCCTTTTCAGGTGGGATTTTTATTCCAGCCACTATGTCCCATTGATGTGGTCATGCCATTTGTAGCTACTCACGCAGATTCGGCTCATGTCCACTCCGAAACAGATAAGGAAACCAAATTCATTGAGCACATCCAAAATATTCACCAGCAGGTCCATGACATTCTAGAGAAATCAAATGCCAAGTACAAGCAGCGACATGATCAACATCGGGTGCCACACAAATTTCAGGTGGGTAACAAAGTCTGGTTGCATTTGAAAAAGGATCGCCTTACCAGAGCCTATCGGAAACTCAGACCACTTCGATATGGTCCTTACACCATTTCCAAGGCTGTGGGAGACAATGCATTTGAGCTCAACATTCCCCCATTCCTTGGCCTGCACCCAGTGTTCAATGTGGACCCCCTTCAGCCATACTTTCCACCATTACTAGACACATCCGACATTGTAGAACAACTCACACTCAGAGTTAAATCCAGATTGCATGGAACAAGCTACAACTAATTGAATCATGGACACACAAATCAAGCACACTCACCAACAGAATATCCAACAGGGCAAGTGGCTCACCAAGGACCAAGTTTAGCAGAAGTTCCCTCATCTCATGGAGGAACTCAATGCAATGGGGACCATTTCTTCCTAATGGGGGAGGAATGATCCAGGTGGATATTGGTGGCCACCCACCAATTCCACTTAGACCCCCACCATTTCTTCTTTCATATTTTCAGTTTCCTTAATTGTAGCACAATTTACTATTTTTAGCAGTTTTTTTGGTCCTAAACTTCTGGAGCCATTTTGAGGCCCTAAACGATGTATTTTTGGAAATCTACTGCCAACAATTCTTTGTATAAAATCATTTTTTCCTCAGAGAGACCTTTCCAACAGGCTATCATGCATGTCAAGCGGAGATAATATGACCAAGTCGTAACCTCGGGAATTTGGTTGTCCAACTCACCCCAACAGGGCCCATAAACTCTTGGTGTTACATCTCCTCGGGTTAGGGTTTTGGTTTTTTAGGGTTTGCTCTTATTATTGAATAATAAAAAGGCCTTTGAGCCTCATTTTAAGGTAGTTCAGAGGCATGTAGCCGCCACATCTCTTCTGAGAGTTAAGCTACTATCGCCCTAGCTGGTTTATTTCCATTCCTGTTTGTAAGCATATTTCAGTATTTTACATTAATGAAATGAAGTATTATTTCCGTTGCATCTCTGTGTTTATGGTTATCTCTGTAATTTTTTGTGTTCCTATTTAAATACGAATCATTATCTTAAGTTGTTTACTTATCCTACCAGTTGATTACAGTTATCATCGCGTAAACTGATATTGCTACTCGTATTCAATTAACAGATATAACCGCATACATTCCTGCATTAAATAAACATTATAATATAAACCCAAATCATAACACAACGGAATCAGATGCATTAACATATACTAAATACACAATAATTTGTATAATACTTCTCTTTATTGATATATTTAGAGTAATACAAACTCTAACCACCCTACGCACACAGTTGCAGGGGTCCGCACACTCAGCTGCGGACTTCTACTCTAGGCCTCTGCACACTCAATTGTAGAGCCTTTTCTCTACGCTAAGACTCTCGCTCTTAGCTCTCACCGACTCATTACATCCCAATCTCCTAAGAACTACCTGAAACTCTTCTAAGTCTCTCATTTTTATACAATCCCATGGTCTGCGAAGCATTGGTAGATCTCCTAAAGCCAACATAACTTACATAAAAGAAGGGTGGACACCCTTTATGACACTTTTACATCTTCGCATTCCGCGACCACAAAATGTAGAGACTTCGCATTTTTACATACAAAACTTGGGATTTTTGCCCCAAAACTTGGGCTTTTGCCCCCAAAAGTGCTCTTGGGGAACCTGTTCCCAACACTAGGTGGGAGGAGCTGAGTTGAAAAGTCCTTTGCATGTACAAATGAGGGGGTATTTATAGTCAAGAGGAAACTGATCCTTGTGGTTGTTCAACTACCCTCATGACTATTCGACTTCCATAACTTTTCGACTTTACATGACTCTTTGTACGATAAGTGGGTCTCTTTGACTTCCACGTTAATTACATTGATTAACAACTTGGCCCGCGGAAGAGATGTGGACAATGTGACTCATGACACAACTCGACATGACAGTGCTGATACATTCATGCTGCTGGTGGAGTGCCTGTCGAGTTCCAGTGCTACTGGGTGATGGATGTCTTCATGGTGCATCACAGCTTCATCTTCACATAGAAAAGTGCGCGGAGTCTTCGATGGTCGTTGGTTCGCTTGATATTTCTTTGGCACGTTGCTCCTTGCTTGTATGTTGGAAGGGTTGACAGGCTCATCTGTTCACAAAAGGTGCATGTTTGTCCATTCATCCTTTCTCGAGCACATCTTTCATGTTTGCTCGTCCATCCATCCGTGAACTCATCTTCGCATGATCATCTGTTCATGAGCACATCTCTTCACATGCATCGTTCATTCGTCCTTTGGTGAATTTGTCCTTTTTCATGTGTTCCCTTCATTCATCCCATTCATTGTCGTGCCATGTTTGTTGGTGTACCTGTACCTGTAGTCACTCATGATAGGATGACATCAAATCCAAAAAACTCCTAGTCTACCATGACACATGATCATTTTGGATGTAGGTGACAGGAGAGGTAGAAAGGTTGTGAGGTGGGATGATGCATCTGGGCACTACTGATGAAAATCGCGCAATACTCACTAGGTGATAAAGATGGGAAATCTAAGTCGACAGTGATTTTTTGCGAGGTCTGACTCGGGTAGAAGGAAAAGCAGTTCAAATTCTGGGAGGGACAACCCAGGCTGCAGGAAGGCAAGGTAGACAAACTCTATGCATTTTCCGGAACAAGTGAGCAGCAGGGGATGGAAGGCAAAAATTGCACAATTTTCTAGAGGAACAAGTCGGGTTGCATGGAGGATCAGCAGGCGGGGATTGCGCAGTTTTTTAGAGGAATTGGCAAAGAGCCTAGCAACCAAAACTGTACAATTCCTAGAGGGAATTGGTAGTTGGCTACTGGGTCACTTGAATCCAAAATTGTGTAATTCCTAGAGGGAACTGGCAGTTTGCTGCTTGGTTACTGGTAGCCAAAATTGCACAATTCCCAAAGGGAACAGGAAGTTAGTTGTTGGGAGCGTGGTAGCAGAAAATGCACAATTCCTCGAGGGAACTGGCAGTCTATTGCTAAGAGCTTCTAGCAAAGGAAACTACAATGACACTGGGAGGCTAGCCTGTTGATCTTCTTTGCGCATTTTCTGAGTTGAGCGGACCGTTGGGCAGCAGAAGGCCTGCTCATGAAAACTACGCAGGTTCTTGGATGAGCAGTCGACCGACTGTCAGGAGAATTAACTAGGAAAACTGTGCAATTTTGTGAAGGAGACAGGGACGGGCACTTGGTGTTTGTCCGACCTGTCTATGCAATTTCCTCAGTCAGCAGAGCAGGCGAGGTCAACAGCCTCTGCGCAATTTTTGAGGGGAGTTAGTCCCCGGGGTGCTGCCTGTTTCGACTCTCCAGGTGGTCAGCATGAAAGTTGATTGGATCGCTTGAGATCAACGCAACTTGGAAAGACTTTCTTGGTGATTCTGCATTTTTCTGGGTGATAGTCGATCGAGTTGATGGTGGGGTGATTGTCTGGTTATTAGAGGGGAGTCCGGTCATAAGAACTTCAGCAAAATGACTAAGTGTGTGAACGGTCGAAAGATGCATAGGTGATTATGTAAACACACACTCCAATGACTCAATGACGAGACGAATCATACCATCTAGACACACATGTTCAACATGACTGATCGATGGTGCAAGCGACAAGCACGACACTTGTGATTGATCGTTGATCGATCATGACGATTCTTGTGTGACAATGAATGTGACTCTCTGTGTGAATGTGACAGATGCTTTCATAACGAACATAACAAGTACACACAAAGCGAAGACTTTGAGCATAACCAGAACACGGTTGCAAGCATGACTTAGATACAAACATGCAAAAACTTAAATGAAATGAAAAAACAAGGCGGATGCAAAGATTCACATGGCTCACAAAGTGAACCTGAGGCTGTGTAGTCATCAAGTGAAACTCTCAAGGGAGGATCCGAAATTAGGTGCACGCGAAAATTTTGGAGGGTGGTTGTACCTGCTACAACAGGCTCTCACCATGTTTGGATTTATAAATGAATGTACAATGAATATATGAACTAATATATGATAATGTAGCTATTGTGATAAGCCATCAATGCTTCTTAGAAATTCTCAAATAGGTGTGATACCTTTATGATTAGATATGTTGTTGTGGCCTATAGATTACATATTTGTGACATGTTTGATGAAATGCATGTAATGTCTAGTAGGGGTCCAGTAAAGTTCTTGATAAAGTTTGTTATCAAAAGCATTGTCTTCATTTCTTTTATGAGTTATGGAAGTTTCATGGAGTTCTGGGTAGTGTCTGAGTCCTAGCCCTAGAAAATAGCCTTAAATATCGCAGTCACTAGCATAACTCAGGCAGGCTAATGGGAGTGACTAGAGGCTCTCAGTTGGTTGGAGTGCTTGGCAAGGGAGAAACTAGGGCTCTAGGTCAGTAAAATGCTAATTTATCTGAGGGGTTGGTCACCTGGAAGGGTTGGTTGGCTCCTCAAGGTTTTGTAGCATGTGTAGAAGGTTAGATTGGTTGTCTTTTGTCACTTCCACTTCCTTAAGTGTACATGGTGAGTTGAATCACATCATAGTATCCTATTGTCACATGTTTATCCTAGCGAATTGGTTAACTTGGGTAAATGTGGGAGGAAGGTGTTACACTCATGCGAGGCACTCCTCCCTTAACTATGTGCTTGCAAACAAAAAAACTAAACCAAAACAAACCATCCTGTCTTTTAAAAGGAAGAGATAAAAGGTTGTACCTTTTGCTTGATCTTCACAAAAAGGGCCAGATTGAGGTTGAAACATCCAAAATTTTCCAGCCGTCCAGGCCACCAATCAACGAACCAGACTAAGACTACAACCCAATGCCAAAAAATCATTGTGAAGACTCAATCGATCACGGAGTTTCTACACGTTGTCCGCTACCCAAGTGTTCTCATGCGAGGCACTCCTCCCTTAACTATGTGCAAGTGATTTGGATGGATTCGTTCTAAGCATAGATATCATACACATTTATACAAGGGAATGAGTCTTTAAATGCAATAAAACCCCTAAAATCTAGGATAAATTCAACCATAGACGAGGGGAAAGTAACCCCTAACCATTCAATTCCTGGAAATCGGGGGCCGATTGGAAGAAAATGAAAATTCCACCCGCATTTTGTTGCATGCAAATGATTTTTTCAGGGTGAACTAGGGCTTGCAACGAGTTATGAGCCATTCTTATAAATCGAGGGGGGGGGGGATTAGAAGAAAACCCCACTCAAAAACTAATTTTTCAAGGCGAATTGGGGATTGGAATGAAAATTTGGAGAGGTGAAATATGTTTTATCTCTAACTGTTTCTGTTGACACCTAATCCGAAACGGATGGGTGAACTGGACAGTCATCCAGAAGATGAACTGATCCGTTTTATTTGTATATATAAATGTATATTACCTAATGAATAAGAACATCAGTTTTTTCTCGCTCATTAAGTTTGGAGTTACCCTGGCCTGACATGGTATCAGAGCACAGGTCCCAGTAATAGTAGTAACTCCTTAGTCTCTGACATCCCTGGAATACCTGGAGCCTGGCGCTGCCTGAAGACCGCCACTGCCTTCATTAAAACGCCTGGCCTGACATTGGTAACGTATGACTGTTTTTTGGATCCGTGTGAACAGGTTTTTTAAAGGCATTATCAAACTCTCTGTATTGTCCATATCGAGGTGTATAGCCTGTTGGAAACCATTGTTTGCAGCGTTAAGCCTGTTGGAAACCATTGTTTGCAGCGTTAGGATATTCGTTGAATGAATTGTGTTTCTGCGTAATACCCTTGAGTGTTGTTAATTGCACCTGGATACCTCGTCTATCCTTGCTAACTGAGCCTGCACCGGAGGGAACTACTGACAGAAGGACCGCAGACTCGATATTTAACAAAATCCTACAGACATTGAAGGATTTGCAAAAACTTTGGCTTTGAAAAAGTTTGCCTGCTGAAATCCGCCTTCCGATGCTTGCAATGGTTTGAACGAGAATGATCTATGATGAACAATTTGCAAATACAGATGGCGAATCGAACCCAGACTTACCTTGGCCTGAGTGCTGGCTCAGCTGCGGTATCATTCGTTGAAGTTTAAACAGTTATGAAGTTTAAAAAGTTCTGAACTTTAAACAGTTCTGAAGTTTATTATCACAAGTTCTGAAGTTTATTATCAAAAGTTCTGAAGTTTAAACAGTTCTGAAGTTTATTATGGCAATGTTGGTTAACCATATTATAGCAGAATTTTGAATATGAATTGGTGATTTTAAGCTGAGATATATATGGTGATTTTAAGCTGAGACAAATAGGGTGATAACAGCATTTTGAATATGGAATGTTTTTGCATATATATATGGTGATATAAGGCAGATTTTAAATGATTTTTCTCCATAACAAAATCATTTTAAAGCAGAGATATACACAGTAATTCTCCATCATTTTTTTCAAAGCAGCAGAAGTTTTTTTAAGAGTATTTTTCCATCAGAAGTATATATCAGCAAAAGTTTTTTTTTCAGCAGAAGTAACCTTTACAGAATGCATTCAATCATCTCTATGATAGGAATAGTTCTCACTGGCAAGGAGAACTATCCTGACTGGTCCCGGATGGTACAGCACACCCTCATTTTCAATGAGCTGTGGAAAGGAGTGTGTGTCGGAGAACGAGACAGTGACCCAGAAAAGCCTACATCAGACAAAGAGCTTGCCATCTGGGAAAACAAGAACAGCAAAGCGTATGCATTAATACCATCGTCTGTAAATAAGGAGGTGAGTCGTCACCTTACAACATGTTCAACTGCCTTCGAAGCTTTACAAAAACTGAAAGAGCTCTATGACTCACATTCTGCACTTGAAGTTGTGCAACTTATGATCAAACTCTTCACTCTTGAACTGCAAAATAATGACCCTCTTGCTCTTGCATCTGAAATAAATTCTATAGTGCATGATATCGATTCCACTAAAGTTCAGCTAGATATATCTCTTATTGCTTTCCTCAAGGCACTATATCCTACATACTCCAATTATCTTGAGTCTTTGCAAGCAAATGGAAATCTTAAGGACATAACCTTTGACTCTCTTGTGAAAAAGTTTGCTGAAAGGGAAAAAGCCTTTGGAAAGAAGACAGTCCCTGAATCTTCTGAAGAGACTGTATGCATGGCTAATAAAGAAAAATATCCTGCTCAAGATTCTACAAGAGGAAGAGGTGGACGAAGAGGAAGGGGAAGATACTTCAGAGGCAGGGGGGCAGACATCCTCAAGGAGAAAAGGCAGATTTACATTGTCTTCGTTGCAAAAGAAATGGATCACATGATGCCTCTACATGCAAGCTACCATGGGACAAAATTGAGTAGAGAAGAAACCAACAGAAAGGTAAAACTGATGATACAACAAAGGTAAAGCACCTGAATCCGCTCACTATATTGAGGCACAATGTAACATTGGAGTAAATGAAGATTTGTTTAACACTTCACTTGCTTCCTGGAAAAATGATTGGCTGCTTGATTCAGGAGCAACCTGTCACATGACTCATAGAAAAGACTTTTTTGAAGATTTCACTGACAATGTTGATGGAGTAGTTTACTTTGCATATCAGTCAAAAATCAAGCCATCAGGGTTGGCACAATCAGGCTTAAACTGCCTGGTCTCTTAGACTTTCTTCTTGATCATGTTTTATATCTCCCACAGCTCAAGAGAAACTTGCTGTCCTTGGTCAACATCCGCCAGCAAGGTCACTCCATTCATATGTTTGATGGCAAGCTTGAGGTGAGAAAATCATCTGATCACTCACTTGTCATGAGGGGAATAGAAGAAGAAAGACTTCTCAAACTGCAAGGGACATCTGCTCATAAACAACATTTCTCATATATTACTCATCATGAAGAAGGTACACTTCCATCAAGTTTATTATGGCATGCTAGATTTGGACATTTAAACTATGACAGTCTCCGTTTATTGAAGCAAAATGGTGTTGCTGGTTTGCCTACAATTCCTAGAAAACTTAAGCAATGTGATGCTTGCATTCTAGGAAAGCATAGTAAATAGTCATTTCATGACTCACATTCCAGAGCACATAGGAAGCTTGAACTTATTCATTCAAATTTATGTGGTCCAATACCTGTCCCTTCTGCAAATGGAAATAAATATATCATGACATTTATTGATGACTACACCAGAATGTGTTGGGTTTATTTATTGAAGAACAAATCTGATGCTTTCCTAACATTCAAGAAATTTCATAAATGGATTGAAAATGATGCACAATCTCATATTGGGTCTATTCACACTGATAATGGAAAAGAATATACATCAAATGAATTTGAACAATATCTTCGCCAACATGGGATTAAACATCAAACAACTGTACCTTATAATCCCCAACAGAATGGTGTAGCTGAAAGAATGAACAGAACAAATTTGAATATGGTACGATCCATGCTTTTTTTCAAAAATGTAAAGATAATGTTTTGGGCTGATGCTGTTCTATGTGCTGCATATATAAAGAATAGATGTCCATCTAGTGCTATAAGAAACAAGACTCCTTATGAATTGTGGTATGGACATGTTCCTTCGGTCAAACATCTCAGGTTTTTTGGTTCCACCTGTTATGCTTTGATACCAAAGGTACATAGAAACAAACTTGGTGCTAGAAGTCGTAAGTGTATGGGGTATTCAATACCTCCAAAGCATACCGCCTCTATGATGAAGAAAATAAAAAGTTTGTTATATCTAGAGATGTAATTTTTCTTGAAACATCCAAATCTGACAATGTTGTTGAGCGGCAACTTGATCGCTTGGATAGATTCGCAAAAAAGAAATCATTTCAACAATTTGAAAATCAGATTCCACATCTTGAAGGGGGGATTCCTATACTAGATCGACATGTGGAATCGTCTTCTGAAGAAGATTCTCCCCCGTCTGAAACTCCAACAACGGATGATACTTTAAGTGATGTAATTGATAGAATTGGGAGACTCAATCTT
>APFE030185667.1:6906-49979 GCA_000404065.3 Pinus taeda
GATTGCCATCAGAGGGATTTTGATCATTGTCCCGGTGTGAGTCCTTTCTATCAGGGCACTCCCTTGCATAGTGACCTGCTTTATCGCATATGTAACATCGTCATTTTCTTCTAGCCTTAGGTCCATCCTTTCTTTTTTATTTAGTCCCAGAATTATTTCTTTTCTTAGCATGAGAAGAAAAGGCAGCAGGAGGACCTTTAGGCATGGGCATTTCTTGCTCTTCTTCCCTTGTTTCTTTTTGAATGCATCTAGCCATTAATTCCTTGAAACCAGGAATTACATTATAGTTCAAAAGAGTAGTCCTGAACACGTACCATTCGGATGGTAATCCTCCAAGAGTCGTGAGTGCCATTTCCTCGTCAGTAATAGCCTCCCCAATAGATAGGAGATTGTTCTTGATCTTGGTTATTCTTAAGAAGTATGCTTTCATACTCTCATCTTTACCCTTCTTGATTTCCCTTAGTTCATTTCCAAGAAACAAAACTTGATTTGCATCATTAACTTTAAATAAACTCACCAGTCTATCGTAGACTTCCTTGGAGGTGTCCAGTTTAGAGATGTAGGCCACCAAGTGCTTGTCAATAGAGTCCCAGATGATCTTTTATTTTGACTTCCTCGGTTTTCCATTTGTTCCATGCAGCAGCGGATGCATTTGATGGAGGCTCAATAATATTGCCTCTTACATGGTCCAACACTCTTGGATCTTCTAGGGTTAGATCGATAGACATCTTCCATCCATGATAGTCATCTTTCTTACGAAGCTTGCCTTCGGCAAAGTGTTAAGGACCCCATAGTTCTTTTAGGATAGCTTCGCCAATCTTCTCTTTGGTGATTTCTCTTGCTCTTGCTCGGGCTTTGTCTTCACCTCAGCTCTGATACCATGTTAAGTTATGGTATGTTCTATGCTTATAACAGTTTACTTCTTTTTCTTATTACACTCCATAGATTAGCAATCACATGTACATAAAGCAAAGTGCAGATAGAACATTAAACGATCGACAGAAAACAAGCCAAGACGAGACACAAACTATGGCAGTTAGCCAAGGACAAACACCACAATGTGTGGGGAAACCTTCTGATCAAATCTTCTTTTATCTTCAATAATTCAGCAGAGAGAAATAGTACAATAAATCTGATTTATATCAACAGTATCAAACCCTAGATCAGCAACATCAACATTAGCGGCTTCATCATCAAACTAGGGCAGACGATATCTCACAAACCGACCATCGGATCGACATGATTCCACCCCCAAAAGTTGCGGCTTCCAGAGGAGGTTCAGATGAATCTATAACGCAATTCAGATGAAGAGATCTTCTAGTCCACGCAGGTCAATCTTTACTTCTGCAGTTGCAGCTTCAGTTTCGGCAACTTCCGGCTTCAAACTAGGGCAGTTGATATCTTGCAAACCGTCTGTCAGATTGACTTGATTCCACCACCAAAAGTTGCAGCTTTCAGAGGAGGTTCAGATTAACCTACAACGTAGTTCAAATGAGGAGATTTTCTAGTCCACGCAGGTCAATCTTTACTTCTACAGTTGCAGCTTCAGTTTCGGCAGCTTCCGGCTTCAAACGTGTGAGAGAGAGACCCTTTTCTGTGCAGTAGAGAAGAGACTCTTTTTTGCGCAATAGAGAGAGAGATGTGTTGAGATGAGTGAGTCCAAATGAGGAAAAGTCCTATATTTATACACAACGTTGGTGTTTGAATAGATGCGACTATTGGGCTTCTAAGCCTACATGAGTTGTAGGTCGGCTTGATAATAATTCCATAATCAAAATAAATTTATATCTCCATGAATACTTATCGGAATCGGATGATCTTTATATCAACCTACACCTCTCGACAAAAGGAATCTAATAAAAATATTATCAGCCATGAATAAGATGACCCACATGAATTTTTGCCCTGGTTGCCAATTTTAACAGTTTTCAAAGGGTTTCTGAGCCACTAGTTTGCTAGTTGGTTTCTTTGATTTCCAGCCTAATTTGTGGAGTTCACTGTGCATTTCGAAATTTTTTAGAGGGATCACAGTGATTTTGTTGTTGTTGCTCTCTATAAATCTGCAACCCTGGTCTTGTTGCCATCTTTCTCATAAGCGAAATCCGTCCACCATCGCAGCTCCATTCTTGCCTTCCTGCAGTCATTTTTAGCGTGGCCTCTTCCTACAAAAAAAAATGTGTTTTTTTTAAACCTGGCAGACAACTATCGCATATTCCAAATCTATTGTTGCTCCTCCCTCTGCAACACGCATCCATCCCTTCTACTGCAGTATTCCTGTATAATTTCGCTGCCCACCATTAAACTGTAGCTGTAAACCCTGCAAGTTTCCTCTGTGTTCTGCCTCTCCGCAGCCTTTCTTGTTGGCAAATCGTTGCTTTTTCCCACTCAGATCTGCAGTCCTTTCCTACCGTAGCCGCTTTTCTAGATCTTCAGCTCTTCCACGCCTTCTGTCTTGCCATCCCACGCATCCATCACAAACCTGCACACAAAAAAAAACATCGTTGCCTCATCGTATTGCTTCCCCTCCTTGCAGCAGCCGCGACCTTCTCCCGCATTCTTTGCTCCCTCAACGTTGCAGTGTCACCCTCATATGCTTCCCACGTTGCTCAATCTGTTGTGTCCATTCCACTATTCCATCTGCTGCACCCTCACGCAGCTCCATTCATCACACTCCTCCTTGGCATTCAAACCCTTTCCTCGCGTGCATTGCTCCATCGACCTGCAGAGCAACAAACATACATTTTGATTTTTAGTTTTTGGTTTCAATGTGTGAGGGTTAGGCTTACTTTATGCATTCGATTTTGTTTTTATGTATATACATTAGGTTAGCCACAATTTCTTTTAAGTTTATTTTTATTTCATTTTTGTAATATGAATGGTTTCATTTCTATCTAGTTTAGGTTAGTTCTTTTATTTGTATTTTAGTTAGGAGTTAGGGTTAGCATTCTAGTTTCATTAAATTTTTTACTTAGGTTTGATTTTAATTTTTGGTTTTGGATTTCTTTTTATTATTTTTATTTTCTTATTTCTTTTTCTTTTCATTTTTATCTTTTCAGATTTTGACTTTATTCTTTTTCATTTCATTTTTATTTTTTTACTTTTGTTTTTTGTAATTTATGACTTTTATTTTGACTCAAAAAAAATAAAAGTTTTTAAAAAATCTATATAAAATATAAAATTATAAAATTCTTTTAACATTTGATTTTTTCCTTTTTTTATTTAAAATTCTAAAAATTTTAAAAAATCATAATATTTCTAAAATCTTAAAAACATCAAAACATTAGAAAATTCTAAAAATTTTAAATTTTGTGACGATGGAGTTAAAATAAATTAAAGGGATTGCATTTTAACGTGGCCTACAACCCATTAAAAATTCGATTTATTAACCCATTGATTTGTTTTACTTCTTTATATTTTGCCTAAGGAATAATTGAAGCACTAATCTAAACTTTCTTGGTGTTATCTAATGATTAAATGCATTTTCATGATTTTTTTATGGTCAAAGTGTGACTAGTGTTTTAAAATTTATATTGGCTATAGGAGAAAGTTAATTGAATCTAGATTTGGGCAGTTAATGAAGATCATTTTAAATCTGGAATCTCTTGTATGTTAAAGTTTTGGGCATTTACATTAACTGTTTGTGATCGTTTCTTTGCCACATCCATAAGTTTTCTCTGGATGACTTGTTATTACTTAGTCTATGGTTAAATATAAAAGGCACTGGTCTGTAATCATTTATATCTTGTAATTGTGTCTTATCTTAATTCATCTATCGTAATTGATCGATAATTGCTTTATATTCATCAAGTTGTTCGTTATTAAAATCTCCTAGAGCCTGTGTTCCACAGGCTTTCTCGTCCATTTACCCTAGGGACTACCCCCCTTGACTCACCTAAGAGAGAGTATAAACGGAGTGAGTAAGAATCAAGAGTGACAGCCCTTACTCTGAGCGTTGTCGCGGTGCCTAGACACTTTGTGCGACAACACTATGGAAGGGAGCATTAATAAATACAAAGTTGGATTGTAGCCAGAGGCTTTTCACAAAAAGAAGGTATCGATTACGAAGAAACATTTGCTCCTACAACTAGATATACTACAATCAGATCATTTGTCTCTTTGGTTGCTACTATGGGATGGAACATCCATCAAATGGATGTTACGACGGATTTTCTAAATGGGACCTGTTGACCCTGCCGCCTACACCTACCTACAAGTCAGTGAGAAAAGCCTTCAACCCCACAAGGTGTGGTTGGTGGCAGGGAACTCAGAGAAGGAGCTGTCACACTAATCCTAACTCTCTCCGTTTGAACTATCTCCTAGGTTAGCTAAGGGGGGTGGTCCCTAATGAAAAGGTAAGTTAAAAGATGTGAGTTTCTAGGAGAGTGTTATAGTGAAAATGGATTACTTTTAAGGATTTATGCGCAAATATGAAATGAGCAACGAGAAATAACAATGCCAATCATTAATATAATTAAAAACCATAAAACCAGTGCCTTACAAGGAATTTGCTCAGCAATTTAAAAATATATTTGCTCAAAGTAAAATGCAATGTTCTCAGAAGAGAAAACAAAGTCACCTTGAAATGTAAATAAGAATTGTTAGCACAAGATATGTAAGATACAAAATGATTTTGAGATAATTAACTTTATAAATCAAAACATGTGAAACATATCTTGCCAAAACACAAATATTAGTAATTAACTTGGAAATGTGAAAGAAAAGAAGTGCTAAACCAAGACATCAATATTCAATTAGACTCGAAACATGAAAAGAAAACACTAGTTTGAAATGATTACAATACTTGCTTTTGGAATAGGCTTTGCATATGAAAACTCAAACCATCAAGAGACAAGTAAAGTAAATGTAATGGAAAGTGCTCTTGGTTAATTTTATTAATTAGCTCTACAACACGATAACAATTTAACTCTTCAATCCTCAAACCTCACCCTCGCCCAATGATATGGATCTCACAGTCAGGAATCAATAGAGGAGTAAAGGATCCCTAAGATGTCTACTTCAACCAACTTATGTTGGAGGTAAAATTTTAATGAAGCTTGGGGCTTTCCTACACTAAAATGCCTAGATGAAATGCAAATTGTGTTAATTCCCCAAATTAAAATAATGATACATGCAAATGCTTCAAAGAGATTGATTTGCAATGCTTGAGAATGAAATAGTGTTCAACATAAGTTGTAATTATAACTTCAATTGGAGGAACAAAATTAGCTTACAAGTGTTGCATGTGTTTCATCAATGAATTAAAATGATACAAGTAATTTGCTTGAAAGTAAAATTTGTTTCAAATAGATAATGGCAATAAATTGCTCAAATATTCAAGATAACAATGTAGTATAAAATCGAAGCATGCATTCAAGTGCTCATGAAACAATTTACGAAGGTAAATGGAAACGAATCAAAGTTTGTTAAGAATATAAAATGCTTGCATGTAAAGGATGAATTGCCCAAAGTAAATTGTAAGCTTGTAGCTTCAAGCAACAATGAGATAGATAATGCAAAGCTCAAATGAAATTCTAACAAACTTTAACTTAATGAAATGTGATAGTGAGGTTGTGTTAATTCCCAATTAAAGCATGCATGTAAGTGAAAGAAGTATGAAAGCTTAAACCATGCAAATGTCAATCCACCCGAGAGAAGCCTCCCTCTAAATGGGGAGATAGGATACCATGGGAGAAATCCCAAGCTCCCACAAGAAAGTTAGATTTTTTATTAATATTACAATGAGAAGAGGGCCCTTCAAAGTTCTCAACTATACTTCAAGGAGAGTCCTCACAATAATTGCTTGAAACTTGGACACTAGACCTCCTTTCTTGAGAAAGTAGTGACAAGATCTCACAAAACTTATGCAAGGGAAACAAGGTGTGAGTTTCCTTCAAATGCCCACGGCTTAAAGAGGAAAATGGGCAACCCTCTAGTGAACTCAACTTGGCCAAAATATGCCTCAAAAGGGCTCACGACGTCCTTGGAACTCTGTTAATTTATGGCATGTTCTATGCTTATAACAGTTTACCTCTTTTTCTTATTATATTCCACAAATTAGCAATCACATGTACATAAAGTAAAGTGCGGATAGAACATTAAATGATTGACAAAAAACAAGCCAAGACAAGAGACACAATATGTGGCGGCTAGCCAGGGACAAACCCCACAATGTGTGGGGAAACCCTTTGATCAAATCTTTTTTTATCTTTAATAATTCAGCACAGAGAAATAGTACAATAAATCTGATTTATATCAGTAGTAGCAAACCCTAGATCAATAGCATCAACATTAGCGGCTTCATCATCAAAACTAGGGCAGTCGATATCTCACAAACCGACCGTCGGATCGACTTGATTCCACCACCAAACGTTGCAGCCTTCAGAGGAGGTTCAGATGAACCTACAATGCAGATCAGAAGAGGAGGTTTGATAGTCCATGCTGGTCAAACTTTGGATCTGCCGTTGTAGCTTCAGTTTCAGCAACTTCCTTCAAACTAGGGCAGTCAATATCTCGCAAACTATCTGTCGGATTGACTTGATTCCACCACCAAAAATTGCAGCCTTCAAAGGAGGTTTAGATGAACCTACAACATAGATCAGAAGAGGAGGTTTGATGGTTCACGCTGGTCAAACTTTGGATCTGCAGTTGCAGCTTCAGTCTCAGCAGCTTCCTTCAAATTAGGGCAGTCGATATCTCGCAAACCGTCCGTCAGATCGACTTGATTCCACCACCAAAAGTTATAGCCTTCAGAGGAGGTTCAAATGAACCTACAACGCAAATCAGAAGAGGAGGTTTGATGATCCACGCTAGTCAAACTTTGAATCTGCAGTTGCAGCTTCAGTGTCAGCATCTTTCGGCTTCACATGTGTGAGAGGGACCCTTTTCTGCGCAATAGAGAAGAGACTCTTTTCTGCGCAGTAGAGAGAGAGAGATATGATGAGATGAATGAGTGCAAATGAGGAAAAGTCCTCTTGTATTTATACACAACTGATGAGGTTTGAATAGATGCGACAGTTGGGCTTTTGAGCCTACATGAGTTGTAGGTCAGCTTGATAATAATTCCATAATCAAAATAAATTCATATCTCCATAAATACTTATCGGAATCGGATGATCTTTAGATCAATCCTACACCTCTCGAGGAGAGAATCTAATAAAAATATTATTAGCCATGAATAAGATGACCCACATGAAGTTTAGCCCTAGTTGCCAATTTAACACTCCCTCTCAACTAGGGAGAACTTCATCTGCAATCTGTCTGTCGGTCGCTACTATTCATCCATCAAATGCATTTCCCTGTACAGTCTGACCCTTGCCTTGCTCTGCTCTATTCTGCCTGTTCTGCCCTTTATTGATCTGTATGGCTCTGCTCTGTTATGTTCTTCTCTGCTTCGTTCTGTTCTGCTATGCTTTTGTCCAAATTATGAAGAAGAAGAAATGATCGAAGATGTATCATACTGACTCAAAGTCAATCTCAGAGTATGTACCACTGGTCCCAGAGCAGTCTCAACCAACCTAAAGTCAACGTCATAGTGAGTACAACTCCTACCACTGGTCCCAGACCAATAACATCCTCCACTGACTTAAAGTCAGTTTTAGAGTGCGTACCACTAGTCCTAGACTAGTAACAACCGACCCAAAGTCAGTCTCATAGAATGTACCACTCCTACCACTGGTCCCAAACCAATATCGTTGATCCCAAATCAATGGAGGTCATCCTAGCATAGGGAGTGTGGTAGATACAACGATGCGTCCATCAGTACTACTATGGTCCCTAACTTCATTTCCCTGCTCATTGATCAGATGAGAGGTACTTCCCATGAGTCCTAGACTGCATGGGTAGGATGCCTCGATAGGAGAATTAATCAATCATGTCCTCACAGGAGAACACATTAATCCTACTACAATCGCCATGGAGAACACATCAATCCAGGCCTCACAGGAGAACACATCATTCCTGCTACAATCGCCATGGAGAACACATCAATCCAAGCCTCACTGGCGAACACATCAATTCTGCTACAATTTCCATGGAGAACACATCAATCCAGGCCTCACAGGAGAACACATCAATCCTGCTACAATCGCCATTAAGAACACATCAATCCAGGCCTCACAGGAGAACACATCAATCCTGCTACAATCGCCATGGAGAACACATCAATCCAGGCCTCACAGGAGAACACATCAATCCTGCTACACAAGAGAGCAAATCATCTTGTTCCACAAGAGAGTGAAACATCTTGTCCCACAAGAGAGCGAATCATCTTGTTCCAGTGCGCACCACCAGGGGAGGGTGAGTCACCCTATGGTCGTATGTTGCTCCAGTAAGAACCGCAAGCCCTCAGAGCTCCCAGAGCTCAATGTATGCAACATGCAGGACCCTTGTACAAGGGTTTCTTGACAACTACAATTCGTTTGGGAAAATCACAGATTAGATCTTTCCTCGGGGCTTTGACAAGGTGTATCGACCTGTACATCATCTTAATATGATGGAGCCTCCTTGCTCATCGACTTACCATATCCCAGATGATGTCTATCTGTTGGAGCAATTGACAAATACAGGATTCCTCAATAATCGAATCCCACCTCTGTCTGTTACAGAGAATCATAGTGGTATGTGTTCAAACAGCTCACTGAAGAGATTCCCCAACCAGGCAGCTTCATACGAGATCATACTCGTAGATATGTATCTGGTCTCGGTGGTGCTTATGGCAACTGACTTCTGCTTCCCGCTCATCCATTATATCGAAACAGAATCCAAAGAGAAACAGCACTAAAAGTGCTCCAGTGATCCTCCACACTACCTGCCTAATCATCATTCAAATAATCATGCAGTTTCATATTTCCGGCAGTGTATCTCAATCCATGAGAGATTGTGTCCTGAAGACATCTCAGAAGATTCTTGGCACCAATCTAGTGAGGCTCAACCAAATATGAGCTCACAATGCTAACTGAAAAACATATGTTCGGACAGAGGTTCACCAAGAACATCAACGCGAATGAGTTTTTGAAACTCAAAGGCATTTCCCAAATCTGGTCCGACATCACTACCATATAACTTCTAAAATTTAAGATCCTGCAAGTAGTCACAGGCTTGCAATCCATCATACCAAATCTTTTCAGAATCTTCTCCACATATTTTCCTTGAGATAGAAAAATTTCCCTTGGCTTCTGCCACACTTCAAGTCCGTGGTTCTTCATTTCAAATTTAGCAGCCAACTCCCTCTTACATTTGTGAATGAGAGGGTATGCACCTATTAGAAAGAGATCATCCACATACAACACCAATATGAGAGGCTTGTCATCTTCAACCTTAAGGTAAGGCTTAGGACTGGCTTCACTCCTAGTGAATCCTAGCTTCATCAAGTAGTTATCGATCCTCTCATACCATGCTTGGGGTGCTTGCTTCAACCCATAGAGAGCCTTCTTCAACCTACATACATGAGATTTTCAATTATAAATCTCAAATCCTTCGGGTTGCTCCACGTAGGCCTCTTCTTTGATCAAACCATGCAAGAACGCGGTCTTGACATCCATCTGATGTAGGTTCCATCCTTATGAAGCCACAAAGGCTATTTATGGTCGTATATATGGCAACATGTGCAAATATCACATCATAATCTATACCTTCCTTCTGGGAGAAACCATGAGCAACAAAACGAGCCTTATCCTATTCCGTACTTCCATCTGCTACAGCTTTATCTTGTAAAGACATTTTGAAGTAACAATTGTCCTGTCCTGGGGTCTGGGAACTACTTCTCAGACATCATTCTCCATAATAGACTCATATTCTTTGGTCATAGCATCCTTCCATACTTGATGCTTGACAACATTTGAGAATGATGAAGGCTCATTTTGTATGTTCATGCTCATGATGGTCAGGTATCCCTGATACCTGTTAGGTTTCTTACTTTCACGGAAGGTTCCTCGGGGTGCAACATGTTCTTCAGCATCATCGAGTACCCCCTTAAGCTATGAAGGCCTCTTCTTAGAAGAGGAAGGCTCAGGTGAATAAATAGGATCCATGGGTTCCTCCACATCAGGCATTGTTACATTATCTACCCATAGAGACAGCTTCCACAATCATACGGTTCTTCTTTTCTGCCACACCATTCTGCTTAGGAGTATGTGGTGTAGTAGTCTCCCTCTTAATGCTAGCCTCAGATATGCCTGAGTGAACCAACTATAATATATCGAAGGTCTTGCTTAGGCTTGAGGGGAATGGTCCCCTTTTGAGCTTTCCTTCAGCACATCCCGAACATACACCTTCTTTTTCTACTGGAAATTCGGGCATCCCTGTCACCATTTGTCTTACACCGAGTAGAACTTTATAATGAAGGTGGGCAAACTTCCGATGCCAAAGTTCAGACTAAAGAGATGTGTCATAAGACATGACACCTAGCAGACTTCCATCGACCTGATATAATGAATCAACACGAAACCCAAGAGAAAAAGGCATCTTTAACATTATTTTTCCATATGCATACCTTGCCATCGTTGAAGGTTACCTTGTAGCCTTTGTCTTCCATTGCTGAGATGGACACCAAGTTCTTTTTGAGGTCAGGTGCATTTAACACATCCTGGAATTTCTAGCCTTCTTGAATGGTTGTCCTCTCCCTTGATTCCTAGCTCTCCTCTTACCTTTACTATTAAATTTGTCATTTCTTTGATGGCCATCAAAAGGAATTTGATCATCGTCCCGGTGTGAGTCCTTTCTATCAAGGCACTCCCTTGCATGGTGACCTGCTTTATCGCAGATGTAACATCATCATTTTCTTCCACCCTTAGGTCCAGCCTTTCCTTTTGATTTAGACCCGAAATTCTTTCTTTTCTTAGCATGAGAAGAAAAGGCAGCAAGAGGACCTTTAGGTAAGGGCATTTCTTGCTCTTCTACCCTTGTTTCTTCTTGAATGCATCTAGCCATTAATTCCTCGAAACCAGGAATTACATTATTGTTCAAAAGAGTAGTCCTAAACATGTACCATTTGGATAGTAATCCTCCAAGAGTTGTGATTGCCATTTCTCTGTCAGTAATAGTCTCCCCAATAGATAGGAGATCATTCTTGATCTCGGTGATTCTTAAGAAGTATGCTTGCATATTCTCATCTTTACCCTTCTTGATTTCCCTCAGCTTATTTCTATGAAACAAAACTTGATTTGCATCATTAAATTTAAATAAACTCACTAGTCTATCGTAGGTTTCCTTGGAGGTATCCAGTTCAGAGATGTAGGCCACCAAGTGCTTGTCGATAGAGTCTTAGGTGATTTTCTTTGTTTTGACTTCTCTGTTTTTCCATTTGTTCTAGGCAACAACGGATGCATTTGATGGAGGCTCAACAATATTGCCTCTTACATGGTCCAGCACTCCTTGATCTTCTAGGGTTAGATCGATAGACATCTTCCATCCGTGATAGTCAGCTTTCTCACAGAGCTTGTCTTCAGCAGGAAAGAGTGTTGAAGACCCTATAGTTCTTTTAGGATAGCCTTGCCAATCTTCTCTTCGATGATTGCTCTTGCCCTTGCTCGGGCTTTGTCTTCACCTCAGCTCTAATACCATGTTAATTTATGGTATGTTCTATGCTTATAACAGTTTACCTCTTTTTCTTATTATATTCCACAGATTAGCACTCACATGTACATAAAGTAAAGTGCAGATAGAACATTAAATGATTGATAGAAAATAAGCCAAGACAAGAGACACAAGAAGTGGCGGCTAGCCAGGGACAATCCCCACAATGTGTGAGGAAACCCTTTGATCAAATCTTCTTTTATCTTTAATAATTCAGCAGAGAGAAGTACAGTGATGTGCGGTTTAACGGTAGGTCTTCTCGGGCGAAGCCCAGGAGACCTAGGTTCTAATCTCACGGAGTACAGTGACCTGTTATGGTGGCGGCTAGAGGGGCGGACTCCCCTCCCGATGAGTCTGCTCTTGCTAAAATCATAGGATATTAGTATACCCGACTTACAGGTGGTTGGTTATACTCTTGGTGTTATAGTGGCAGCTATGAGGTTTGATCCTGGGTCTCCCCTGGATTATGCTTGATAGTTACCGATTCACCATGTGTTAAAAAAAAAAAATTCAGCAGAGAGAAATAGTACAATAAATCTGATTTATATCAGCAGTAGCAAACCCTAAATCAGCAGCATCAGTATTAGCGGCTTCATCATCAAAACTAGGGCAGTCGATATCTCACAAACCGACCGTCGGATCGACTTGATTCCACCACCAAAAGTCGCAGCCTTTAGAGGAGGTTCAGATGAACCTACAGTGCAAATCAGAGGAGGAGGTTTGATGGTCCATGTTGGTCAAACTTTGGATTTGCAGTTGCAGCTTTAGTTTCAGCAGCTTCCTTCAAACTGGGCAGTCAATATCTCGCAAACCGTCCGTCGGATCGAATTGATTCCACCACCAAAAGTTGCAGCCTTCAGAGGAGGTTTAGATGAACCTACAACGCAGATTAGAAGAGGAGGTTTGATGGTCCACGCTGGTCAAACTTTGGATCTACAGTTGCAGCTTCAGTTTCAGCAGCTTCCTTCAAACTAGGGCAGTCAATATCTCACAATTCGTCCATCGGATCAACTTGATTCCACCACCAACTGTTACAGCTTTCAGAGGAGGTTTAGATGAACCTACAGCGTAGATCAGAAGAGGAGGTTTGATGGTCCACATTGGTCAAACTTTGGATCTACAATTGCAGCTTTAGTTTCAACATCTTTCGGCTTCACATGTGTGAGAGAGAGACCCTTTTCTGCGTAATAGAGAAGAGACTATTTTCTGCGCAGTAGAGAGATAGAGATGTGATGAGATGAGTGAGTGCAAATGAGGAAAAGTCCTCTTGTATTTATACACAACTGATGATGTTTGAATAGATGCCACTGTTGGGCTTCTGAGCCTACATGAGTTGTAGGTCGGCTTGATAATAATTCCATAATCAAAATAAATTCATATCTCCATAAATACTTATCGGAATCGGATGATCTTTAGATCAATCCTACACCTCTCGACGAGAGGAATCTAATAAAAATATTATTAGCCATAAATAAGATGACCCACATGAAGTTTGGCCCTAGTTGCCAATTTAACAAAATCGAACCCACAACACTTGCCAAAGGTCCTGCAAACACTTGTTAGAAGTTGTGGGAAGTTGCTCTTCAAAATCTGCCACACAAGTGTTAGCAAGCAATCCAAATAATGGCTGCAAAATAAGTTAATTCTAAATGGAAAAATCAACAAGAAAAAATGTATATGTACAATTATAATTTACAAAAGGTTAAGCTAAAGAGTGAGAGTAAACTCTCGTTTTTGTTTAACCATATTCAAGCTCTTAGATAACAAATGAATGAAATGAAGTACAATGTGTTTTTTAAAAGAGATTTAAATTTAGAAGTTCTCGGCTTGTGTACAAGCTATGTGCCGAAATCCCTACAAAACCACATTGTAAGATAAGACTATGAAGGTTCAAAGAACAAATG
This sequence comes from Pinus taeda, assembly GCA_000404065.3. Classification (NCBI taxonomy): domain Eukaryota; kingdom Viridiplantae; phylum Streptophyta; class Pinopsida; order Pinales; family Pinaceae; genus Pinus; species Pinus taeda. The sequence goes on from APFE030185667.1 coordinate 20,382, forward strand.
AGAGCTCCTTTAAAAATGTATCAAGAGTGGGTTGGTCTCTCCAAAGACTTCCCCTCAAGCTCAATTCTATAATCCCAACAAGATGTTCCCTCTATAAAACTTCAATCAAGAATTAGTTCCATATAGATTTAGCAATAAACAATGATAGGAAATTCTAGAGATTTATTTATAACTAACTAGAGCATTCTATATCTAGAGCATACTTCTAAATCAAATGTCAATGCAAGATAGCTCTACATTAACAAATCTACAAGAGCATATGGAAGCAAATTAGATCAAATCATGAGTAAAAGGAATTATACCAATGCTCAACAATTCATCACACTCGAAAAGGAAGAACACCTCATGAATGAAACCCCAAAGTTTTTATTGATATTTCTGAAAGTGTACAAAGCAGCTACGCTTCTGCAAGCACAATAGCTAGTAACAATCTTATTACAATGTGAGAGCCCATGGCTCTATTATATAAAGAGTTGGGAGCAAATCTCAATGAAGAATGACAATGACAAATGGCATTGGAGCCAATCACAACGTAGAAGTGAGGTGAGGTGATAATTCCAAAGAGAAATTCGAATTTGTTGAATGGAGCTCCAATGCCAAGTGTAAAAATCGAATTCTGGCAAGTCAACATCATTTTTTTCTTCTCTTATGTGCCAAATTTGAATTTTATTGTGAAATGGCAAGTGTATATGGGTGGTAACTCATGTGGGGACAATTTCCCACAAAAATCTCCACCAAATATTCTCCCAAATCCTCCCAAATGTGCATTAACTTCACAAATTCGAATTTCCAAGCAGTTTTTTCATTTAATGCCAGAAATTCGATTTTATTTGAGCACATGTCATTTCCTTGATTTTAGGAGTCCAAATCACCTTGGGACTTCACTTTAACTCCCCATGATTTTCCACTTCATTTCCACAACATTTAGCATGTATGGATATTTATTTTTCTCCATTTATTTAATTTATGGCTTAATTAATTGCCAGATTTCCCACTAAACTTAGGAAAAGTGGGTTTTAAGGATCCAAAACACATTATTAACCCCTCAAAGTGTGTCATTGTAGAAAGTTGAGGGTGAGAGGTGTAAATTTGATTACTCATACCCCATACAACTTCTCTAAACTACACTTATTACAATTTAAATACAATTTTATTTGCAATTTTTGATCTGCAAGTCTAAAAAATTAAAAAATGACTACCTAGACCTAATCAAATTCCACAAAATTTTTGTGTGATCTAGTATGGTAATATACATCGATTCTAGACACTAAGATGTGTCAGGGGCTCAACCTTCAAACCGTCACCCCGACTTTGGGGTAAAACATGAATGAAAAAAACTTAGAAAATTATCCGCCTCTGGAAAAGAAGGGATAATTAACTAGATGAAAAAAACACTCCAAGATGTACTCGTTTGTTGATCGAGTCCCAACATCCTAGGCCTGTTACAAACTCAAAACTCATCATTACTAGTATCACTTATTACAATTCCCCATAGGGTATGGAATCTGGGTACAAGAAAGATGATGAAAAGATAGAAATAGAGTTAAAAGACTCTGTTGACTAATGATATCTGATGGTACAAGTGTCCTCTCGATCATCCTTGGGCACGAAGTCTTCATATAATCTTCAGGTGCCACTCTAGTGGTCAACAGGACCATTGATGAGGACGTTTACATCAAGCAACCTCAAGGATTTGAAGTCCATCAGAGGGAGACACATGTCTACAAATTAAAGAAGGCACTATATGGCTTAAAGCAAGCACTTAGGGCATGGTATGCTAGAATGGATGCATACCTATTGAGACTTGGATTTGTCAAGCGTTCTGCAGATCCTAACCTCTACATTAAAGTGGTCGAAGATGAACCAATCATCATACTCCTATATGTGGATGATCTACTTGTTACAAGTGTGGAACATCGAATTCAGGAACGCAAGAAGCAGTTAGCAACCGAATTTGACATGAAGGATCTTGGGATTATGCACTATTATTTGGGACTAGAACTTTGGCACAAACCAGGTGAAATATTTCTTGGTCAAGGAAAATATGTGATCAAGATTCTACAGAAATTTGGCATGATGGATAGCAAGCCAATGACAACTCCTACAATTACTGATGTAAAGAAGTTGAGGAGTTCAAATTCTAGTCTAGTGGATCCTACTTGCTACAGACAATTAATTGGCACCTTAATGCATCTTGTGAATACAAAATTTGACATTTGTTTTTCGGTATATGTCCGCAGTCAATTTCAAATGGAACCAAACCATGACCACTGGATAGCAGCCAAACACATACTTAGATATTTACATGGAACCATACATCACTGCCTTTGAGATGCTAGTAATGACATCCAGCTCATAGGTTATACAGACTGTGATTGGGCTGGCAGTGAGACAAATGGAAGAAGCACTACAAGTGGATGCTTTAGTTTGGGATCTTCCATGATCTCAAGGATGAGCAAGAAGTAGGACATTGTTGCTTTAAGTAGTGCAGAAGTCAAGTATGTTGTTGCAAGTGAAGCTTTCAGGGAAGTTGTTTGGCTCAACAGGTTACTATAAGATTTATTTGAAGGTCCACTAAGCCCTACAAGTATACATTGTGATAACGAAAGCTGCATAAAATTGATTGAGGACCCAGTGTTTCATGCTAGGACAAAGCATATAAACAGTAAGTAACACTACATCATAAGTTTGGTAGGAGATGGGGTCGTGAAGCTATACTATTTTCCTACAGATGAACTGATAATTGATATTCTGACAAAAGAATTATCAAACAAGAAACTTGAGTACCTAAGAAGCAAGCTTGGTTTGGTGGATATTTCTTCCCTGATTGAGAGGGAGGAATGATGGACAATATATACTTCTCCTTATGTATCATGCACTAGACCAGGACTAACAGTCGTAAGTCTTAGTGAAGGCCATAAGGAAAGAATGGGGTCCGAAAGATTGGATAAGCATTTGAGATTGAACTTCGTGAGGATTATAAAATCCAATACAGAAGTGAACCTATAGACCAATATTCTTTGAGGATGAGGTAAGGCATCCAAGATAAGAGTAGTCGAAGAAGAACAATATTCTTTGACGATTAACAATCCAAGATTAGAATAGTCCTAAAAGACATACCTGGTGAACATCCAGATGGGGTATATGACTTTAGAGATAGTTTGGTATCTCACATAAAGCCTCCCAGCATGATGTTGTCATATAAGTGGAGTTTGTCAAATTAAGGCCTTGTTGACAATGTTGGTTTTATTATAGATGCTTAAAAGATGGCTTATCAATCTGACTCTTATGAAAATACTTCAAGTTTGAGATTCCTTGTACTTCATGATGGGATTATGAATAAATCCCTAGTTAAGAGGGAGTGTTGGAGAATGTAACTAGTTTCGGTCTTCATAATGACCTTTGTAAACATGATATTGTATATTATAAAAAGAAAAAGAAATTTTTTATTTGTAAAAGCATGGGTTTCATGGTCAAGTCTAGGTCAAAGCTTGTTCTTCATGCTTCTAGAGATTTATAGATCAAAGAAGAATTTTTGTCATGTATTATAGTCTCATTTGGACTCATTGTAACAAAAGAAAATAATTATTTTTGAGTCAAGAAAGCAAAATTATCCTCCAAGACGAAGCGGCCTAAAGAGGCCTATTCGACTCCCTAAAAAGGCTATAAATAAGGACTTTGACTCATTTGAAACACTCACTCAAGCAAGTTCGATATACAATAGCAAAGAATGAAGAAGAGCGAGAAAGGCAACAAGAAGGAGTCGAAGGAAGGAAGATATATTGGGAAAACTCTCTTTTCTATCCATGCATGCGAAGCTATCTAGGGTTTCTGTGTGAATAGCAGGGGCCGAAATTGCAAACCTTGTTGCAGGGCCGAAACTCTGAATCGAAGCTACTTTGACTAGAAAAAATCATCACTAACTTGGAGAGAGTTTGATTTGTTTGGAAGAGATCTTGTCATTGGGCTGGCTTGGTGCTTGGGAGGAATTTTGGCTTTGGTCTTGGGTCTTGAAAGTCTCATTTTGAACAAATTCTATAAGAAGAGAAGTATTATTTACGGATTTTCCCCTTAGAGGGGTTTTGCCCTAGCTTTGAGCCTATATCTTGTGTACTTTGTCTCTTTGTGATCTTCATTGTTTTGGTAATTGCTTGATGAACAGGAAATAAAAGTAATAAAAGGCCAACTGACATCACAAGTAATTATTGTTGATCAATGGTTGTCATTGATGTCAACCCAAGCAGCACCAAGAGCTACCCCAATCTTGCATGTCCATTTTGACTTGACAACTTACTATATTGTGAGTCAAAGATCTTCTAGATGGATTCTACTCATCGAGACGTTTCCGTTGATATATGGCACGCCAAGTAATTCTTCACGGTGTGAGAGATATTCATGTTTGAAGTTAGTAACCCAGTTAGTGGGCTAAAACTCTATGAAGTTGTAGCATGGCACTCATTATTGGTTGTGGTCATTGAATAGTCAATAATTAATTAAAAAAAATTGCTCCTAAAATCCCTCCAATGTTCACTTGTTGAGGACCCTCTCAACTCAAGACATTCATATAAATAATGACCCTCATATCCTCCTCTATTAGGGATTTTGTGGCTTCAAACAGGTCATCGTGGCATTTTCGCTATAACTTTTGCTTGCGAAGCTTCAGAAGCTGAATTTAAAACCCATTTGAATCAAAATCTTGATGAACCTCGTGACCGAATTTCAGATCTTGGTTCATTATATTTTCGGAGATATGATTAGAGGATGTTAGGGTTTTTGCAGGCTCCTGAATTCCATGTCAAACAGGGGACATTGGGAAAATTGTCATAATCTTCTCTCTGAGCATTGGATTCAAATTTCGTAAATAGTCACAGAAAGAGGACGGACTATAGTTTGTTGAGTAGTGTTTTCAGGGCCGAAAGTCGCAGCAGTGACACGTGGCACTTCATACAAGTTCGCTCTATTGAACCAGTATATAATCGGGTCATCGTGGGAGATTGGCAATAACTCTTTCTTGAAGAATCCAATCTTGATCAGAGCTATGGGGTTGGAAAAATGACTCAGAGAGATACCAAGGACGAAATTTCAGACCCTGGAGATCTGAAATTTCATAGATACAACAGATTCAATATCGAGCTCCTAGAAGGCAAGAAAAAGCATGCATTCAAGGATCACTGCAGTAAGGACCACACATCAACAGTCAAGGGTAAGTCTCCTACAGCAAATTATATATGATTAATGTTTACATTTGAAATATGAGTATCATCTCTGACATATGTTTTTGCAGGACAACATAAGTACATACAGGGTCTTGGTTATATCTTTATGTCTCTATATGTCACAATTAGTTTTGATACCACATTTCGGATGTCCTATTCTTGATACTACACATTTGATGCTACATATTCTTTACGCTACACCAAGTCTGCTTATTCTATATGATGTTGTAAGTTCATGTTACTTGTCTTGTCATAGTTGATAGAATGGTCTCGGTTGTTGTACTTAGAACTTGGTCCATCACAAGTCTACGGTCTGTCATTAGTTTTTATTGTATATATCTTTAGCTCAGTTTTGGAAATAGTCTTGCATAGAGTCCACACCCATATCAAGAGTGGGAGTCTTTGTCTATTGCTATAACAAGTCAACAACAAAAGTGACAAACAAACTTCAATTACACATTGTAATTTTAATTTGTATTTATTCATTATTATGCACTTACATGTGTTTTGCAGACAGAGGTAAGTTGAAGGGTATTTTGTTTTGTTTTGGGATTGGTTTCGCGGGGCAAATTTTGCATGCAAGTAAAAGAAGATTCAAGTACAACTTCAAGCAAGAATTCAAGAGCAGAAATATCAAATCAAAGGAAGCATTGCAGCGGGACATCCTTTGAAGACATGACAGCCATCCATATATTGTGAAGAAGTGTCAAGGCCAAGAGTCATCATTGTAAAGTTGTAAAAGAGTCATTTGTAGAAGTGTCATCATTGGAAGAGTCATTATTGTAAAAGAGTCAATCTACCTAGAATTGAAAAGGCATTATTGGGAGGTATAGGAGTCTCTGTTGGGATGATGTCATGGTTGGGTTGCAAGTCATAGTGTGATTGGGTATTTGGTCAAAATCATTGTAAATCATATTGTATCGTGGACCGTTGTCCCTAGTACGGGAATCCACAGTCTTGTCTCATTTCAGTCATTATAGGGTGGCAGGGAGGTGCTAGGCAGGTGCATGAAGTCGCCTACAGGTTGGAGCCTGTGAACACTTCAGGGTGGTTGATTGGTCTAGGATATTGGGGCATCCATTCAGTTGACTATTGAAGATACCAGGGCATTGGGGCGTCCTTCCAGTGGGAGCTGGAGAAGAATGTTTTCCTAGAATTCTAGGAAGTTGTTGCCTTCATTTCAGTTGGGGCTGAAGATTAAAGAATTTATTAGAAAAGTATTCAGTGGCTTTTCACCAGGAGGGGGTTTTCCACCTAAAATTCTTGTGTCTACTGTGTTCTTTTATTTACTGTTATTACTGCATAAACATTAATAATAATTGAAGATTAATTAATGCTCTGAACAGATTTAAAAGTGCTAATTATTAAGCAATATTGATTCACCCTCCTTTTTAGTATTTCCAACAATTATCAAGTAAGGAAAGTCAAACATAATATACAAGATTCTTGATTTTCCAACAAGGACTGGCATTAATGATGCTTGGAACAGGAATGTGGCAAAGAGAGAAGGAACGAACATATATGAATGTCAGGGTGTGTATGGAGGTTGTGGAATTGTTTCAAGAGAGGCAATATATCAAGTTCTCAGTTCCATTCAGCACAATATCCAATTCATGGAGCGGATAATAGGAGTTGCAGAGGAGGACTTAGGGCTCCTTCTCGCAAGGGTGGTTGCAGAGGAGGACTTAGGGCTCCTACTCACAAGGGTGTCGGCTTTCTAAAGTTTGTAATCTCCCTGATCTCTCGGCATACTAAAATGCTTATGGAAAAATCCAGGGCCCATTCTAAAGCAATCTTGCAGCCTCTAGGTTTGTTGGAGCTTAAGATGGACTAGCTACAACTTGCAAATGAGATGCTTGAATTTCGAGTGGAAAACATGGCTCGAAATGAAGAAAGGCTTGGGGTTGATGAACACATGCAAGTGAATGCAGACTAACAGGAGTAGATTGATCAAGAGGATCAATTGGATGAGGAAGAAGGTGAAGGAACTAATGACCAAGGATTCATTTCAGTTCAGTTCAATGCAGAAATAGAGGAAGTCCACGTCGCCCGCCGTTTGCAAGAAATGTCGTTACATACTCTTTTAGTTTTTGGTTATGTTATGTAGATTTGTAATTTTTCTCGGTGTTTATTGGCGAGTATATGGGAGGAACCAATTTCAATATGTTTTGTGTAGCTCTGGGGTTAATTTTGAAAGAATGAAGTGGAGTTTGGGGATAGATGTTGCAGAATTTTTGGAATATATTGTAAAAGGTTCTAGCCTTCAAATCAAGTCTATTTTATGCAATGAATAGCCATTCCTTTAAATATATATATATCTTCCACAATCATGCCAACAACCTTGCAAACAGGTGCATTGTTTGTAATGATTTGCACACAGGAATCAACAATGCACTTGTTTGCAAGGTTGTTGGCATGATTGTGGAAGTTAAATATTCAAAAATATTTTGGACAGCTTGCATTGTCAATTCTTTGAATTTAGCACTTCAATATGTTGCTTATGATGTGCCATTGGTTGGAAATCTTATTGAGGATGCATGCAATATCTGCAACTTTGTACAAAATCATACCAATGCCCTCACAATCTACAAAGAGTACACACATCTATGATTGTTGAAGATTGCAGATACACGGTTTGTTTCCACATTCATCATGTTGAAGAGGTTGAGGCACGTCAAGACCGCTCTTGGGACCATGGTTATTTCAAAGTTTTCGACTCTTTGCAGAAATATACATCAAGTAGTGCAAAAAAAAGTCGAGGATGCAGTGTTAGATGATGCTTGGTGGGCGAGGGTAGATCTTACTATTAAGATCATGGACCCTATTATTGCTTTGTTACGATATGCAAACACATAACAACCCATCCTAGGAGAGGTTTATGAGGGGTGGGATTCCATGATGGAGTCTGTGAGAACCATTATTTTTTAGAATGAGTGCCCTAAGTATGAGACATCAGCAAAGGCCTTCTTCACCATCCTACAGTGTATTCTTCTCAGCAGGTGGGACAAGAATTGCACACCTTTGCATTTCTTGGCTCACTCGTTGAATCTAAAACACTACAATAACGAGTGGTTCAATTGTGGACCTTCATGCAAATTCCCTCCTCACATGGATGTTGAGATTTCACAAGGGAGAAAGGATGCATTTAGACAGACATTTCAGGATAGAACATCCCTTGCGAGGTGGAGGATGTCTTTACAAAGCTATCCACTAGCACTAGGAGATTTGCAGGCTATGATGTGATTAGAGACAGGGGGCTAAGAAGTCCTATGCTTGGTGGGCAACTCATGGGGCAACATGCTCTCCTCTATAGCAGTTATCCATGAGGCTCCTCTCTCAAGTTACTTCATCCTCTTGTTGTGAGAGGAATTGGAACACATATGGGAACCTATATAGTTTGAAGAAGAGCATGCTTGAATAGTCCAGGGCAGAGACAATGGTGTATCCAGTAGCACCAGGAGATTTGCAGGCTATGATGTGATTAGAAACAGGGGGCTAAGAATCCCTATGCTTGGTGGGCAACTCATGGGGCAACATGCCCTCCTCTATAGCAGTTATCCATGAGGATCCTCTCTCAAGTTACTTCATCCTCTTGTTGCGAGAGGAATTGGAACACATATGGGAGTCTATATAGTTTGAAGAAGAGCATGCTTGAGTAGTCCAGGGCAAAGACAATGGAGTATGTGCACAACAACCTTCGTCTTATTTACAGGCAAAGGGAAGAGTGGTTGAAGGGAAAGACATATGTGAGATGTGTTTCCTAATGATATGGGTTTGGACAGCAGTGATGACTGGGAATTAACCAACTTGGATCTTAATGAACGTGTGCTAGCCTGACACTTTTGATGATGGTAATCCTCTTGAGGGGTCATCCTCGACAGCAACAGATGCAAGGATTAGATTAGATACAGAGGGGGGTGATCAGAAGATAGCAGTGGTGGTAGTGATGTTGATTTTGATGTTGATGAGTTATAGCTTATGAGATTCTTCCATCTTGATCTATAGTTCTAGTATCTACCCAGTTTTGTATTTACTATTTGCCATTGGCATTCCCACATATCGTATCTAAGAGTAAGTGAGTCAGAACCCATTTTTACGTAATACATTTTGATCTTGATGACTTGATGACAAAATTGCAGTTTATGGTTAATTTCTTGTGTTTGTCAATTTATCGCCATTGATGTAGTAGTTAGTGTTGAAAATGTAACTATGCTCGGTCTTCATAATTGTTATTGTACTTATATCATTAATATTATAAAAGTGAAATAGAAGAAAAAAATATTTTCGAGGCATGGGTTTCATGCTCTTTTATTTGTCAACTAGGTCAAGCAAGTTCTTCATGCTTCTAGGGTTTACTTGAGTCAAAAGAGTCCTTATCATATGTATAAGACCCATCTTGGGCATTTGTATCATAAAAGAAAAATTTATTTCGAGTCAAGAAAGCCAAAAAGACCTCCTTCACCAAGTCAGCCCTGCCTGCGTGAAGTCGCCCTGTGGAGCGTTATTCAATCCCATGAAAAGGCTATATATTGATGATGAAATCAACCTCTTTGGTATATATCCATCACAAGTTCGATGTGCAACAAGAAGAGAAAGACAAGTGTGAAGGGAAGAAAAAGCGCAGAAGTCAAGGAGATAAAAAAATTTGAGTTTTTGAGCCTCCTCTCTCTCACACGTGCAATTTTTTTGGGGTTACTGTGCAAGTTGTGTTGACAAATCTAGGGGCAGCTAGATAAGGTGATTTCTCTTACTTTGGTAACTACTTGTGATGTATTTTACTTAACTTAATTAGCTTCTTCATTCACTTGATTATAAATAGTATTCTTATCATCAAACAACTACCAAAACAATAAAGAACGAGACAAGAGGACACAAGATATAGGCTATCATCCAGGGCCAAAATGGTTAAAATTTCTAAGTCTAACCCATTACAAATTTTCTTGCACTATCTGGTTTATTTCACCTACTTGTTTAATTACTGAACAAGTTATTTAACCATATAAATACTGAAATAAACACAATGCAATCTCAACCATCTACATATCATCAACTAAAAGAAATAGACAAACACACAAGGGACATCGTTATTTTTGGACAATCGTCCCTAGAAAAACCCAACTTGTGAAAACTAGTGCAGTAGTTCTGAGGGTTTTATTATTAAGTAGCTTTTCTAGTACAATTGGGTGCCAAACTGGCTCACCCTATAGAGAAATCAACCTAGCAGTAATACCTCTCTTCAGAAACAGATATTCCGAAAGTCTGCTCCACGAAACTCTCTCCAGCACATCTTTGAGGCTCAGCGTCAGCCCTCCTGGCCTCTGCATCAGCGCTCTAAGGCTCTGTGTGGCCTCTCTGGCCCTTTGCGTCACTTCTGCAGCCTCTGCGTCACTCACGCAGGCCCTCTGGCCCTTTGTGCAGTCATTGTTGGCCTTTGTGTGGCTCCTTCCGGCTCTACGTCTGCCTCTGCGCTGGTCTTCCAGCACTATCTCTACCTCTCTGTTATGCACTCACTGCCTCTCGTCGCAACTCTGATCACTAGTTTGATTTCTCTTAGCAAACCCTGCTCTAGAAAATCGAACTGACTGATTACTCTAGTGTATCTCCAACTTACCCTCAAGCCTCCTCTTATACTTTTTTTGTTGAGTCTTCAACCGCCAAGATTACATCTCTAATCAATGGCTAAGATTAGATTTGGCTGATCCATGTCATTTAGAACCTTCTTAACCCAGTTTATATTAATAACCATTAATATTTTTATTTTCCTAAGTTTAGACTTAAGAACCCATTAAAAATATTAATTATTTTAATATCTCCTTCACCGGGCAGAATTTCCCCAAACCATTTCTGGGTCTTGGAGATCTCGTGTGCTTTAGCCTCTCCACCAATTTTCATGGCTAGAGCACATCCGATGCTACCCAAAATCAACAAAAACCTCCCCTCTTGAGAGGAAAACCCACAAGAACTATTCTCTTCTGATAGAACTTCAAATGACAAATTCAAAGACCTATGACCCTCGACCAAGACCAAGTCAACTTCCTCCTTGAACAACTTCCTTCTTTCAAAAAATCAACAAAGTCAAATTGGCCTAATACCTGCAACTTCGGCCTTTCTCTTACCTGCAACTTTTTGACCACCAATATTTTTCGCACATGTCACAGATCTGGGGTAATTTTGATCTCATTTGCGCTTCGCTCGGAGAGTGCTTACTTTCTTAAGATTTTGGATTCTTAAACAAGTCTTCTTCGCATCAAAATGAGACTTCTAGATGCCTCTATAATTCAGTCTACCTATAGCAAATGTATGCCCAAAATAGTTCCTTTAATACTTCCTTCTTCCTTCTTTTGTCTTTCCTCTCCTTCGTTGGCCATGTCTTGTCTTCTATTGGTAGAGATCGAACTTGTTATCCTTGTTTAATCTCTTCCAAAGGAGGTCGTGTTTTGCCTTATATATAGGCTTCTTCAAGAGGTCGAACAACCATTCAATAGGCTGACATTTCTTTTCAAGGAGGTCGACTTCACATTAGATAGGACGACTTGTTGACTGCAATATGACAAGGTCTTGGAGGGTCTCCTTGACATTTTTTGACTAAAAAATTTCTCTGACTTGATACAATAAGCCAAAATGGGTCTCCATACATGACAATGACTCAATTGACTTGTAGACTCAATGACAAGCCCTAGAAGCACTCAATGGGCGCTTGACCTATAAAACAAATAACCTTGAGCATGAAACCCATGCCTCAAGAATAACAATAATAATTTTATTTTTCTCTTTACATCAAATACATAAAATCATGATTACATATGTCATTATGAAGACTGAACCTAGTTACATATTTCAACACTCCCTCTTAACTAAGGAGGTATTCATAATCCATACAAGGTACTTGGACATTCTCAAACTGAAGAATTCTCATAAGAAGAGTGGGATTGGTAAGCCATCTCATAAACTACTTCCTTAGGATTATTCTAGAGCATCTCATCATATCAACCAGCATTGACACATAGCAAGGCCTTGACAAACAACTCTTTCTCTCCACGAGATTAGTGCACAATGTTGGCGAGACCAATGACTAATAGGCACCATCATCATTGTCTCTCAATGTTGAAATATGTAACTGGGTTTAGTCTTCATAATGACATATGTAATCATGGTATTATGTATTTGATGTAATGAGAAAAATAAATTTATTATTGTTATTCTTGAGGCATGGGTTTCATGCTCAAGGGACATTTATTTTTAGGTCAAGCACCCGTTGAGTGCTTCTATGACTTGTCATTGAGTCTAGAAATCAAATGAGTCATTTTCATGTATGAAAGACCCTTTTGGACATGTTATATGTTGAAAAGAAAATTTTATTTGAGTCAAAATAGAGTCAAAAGGCCCTCCAAGACCTTCTCATGAAGCAGCCTACACAAGTGGACAAGTCGGCCTAAAGGAAGCAATTTGTACCCCTCAAAATCTTATAAATAAGAAGCAACTCAACCTCATTAGTACACTCACTCAAGCAAGTTCGATCTCCTCAAGACAAAAGTCGGAGAAGGACGAAAAAGGAGAAGAAAAACAAATTCGAAGTTTTGGGCCTCTCTCTCTCTCTCTCATCTTAGAGTTTCTATTGTTGTTGGGCAAGTCAAAGTGTTGTTGGGTAAGTCAAGTGCTAGTGGGCAAGTTGAACAATTGTTGGAGAGTCTAAGTGTTGCTGGGCAAGTCAGAGTGCTAGGAAGAAACTATTGGGTCGAAATTCCAAAAGAATTTGCTAGGCAAATCGAAGTTGCAGAATAATTTGTTGGGCAGGTTGAAGTTGGGGGAGAATCTGCTAGGCAGGGAGAAGTCACAGAAGAATCTGCAGGGCAGGTCAAAGTTGCAGAGGACTTTACTGGAAGGTCAAAATTACAGAAGTTGCTGGAAGGAAAGCTCATTAAGGAAGAAAGGTTTGACTCGGTCTTGGAGGGTCTTGGCCAAGGGTCATAGGTCTTCGAATTCGTCAATTGAAGATTTTATAAGAAGAGAATAATTCTTGTGGGTTTTCCTCTTAGTTGGAGAGGTTTTGGCTCTGGCTAATCGCCTATATCTTGTGTCCTTTGTCTTGGTTCTTTATGATTTGGTAGTTGTTTGAGGAAGAGAATACTAATAATAATCAATAGATAGAAGAAGATAATCAAGTTAAGTAAAAATACATCACAAGCAGTTATCAAAGTAAGATAACTCACCTAATCTAGCTGCCCCTAGATTTCTCAACATGGTATCAGAGCTAAGGTGACAAGACAATGATCATTAAGAGCATTAATCATCAAGAAGGACCTCTCATCTCAAAGGCACAACAAGGACAAAGATTACGTCATCATCTTGAAGAAGGAAGCTAATAAATAAGACCTCAAAAACCCTAGTTCATTCAAAGAAGGACTCTACACTTGAAGCATTCTTAGGAACCTCGCTCAACCATCACGTTGAGAAGGAGACCTCAAAGACCCTATCAAAGAAATACAATCTCGAGTATCTTGAAGCCTCTCCATGAAAGAAAAATCAAGAAGAAAGGCGTTGTCATCATCATCAAGGATTCAAGGTAATCTCCCTCTCCTTGAGTTAAGGATCATTTTTGAAAGAAGACATCTTCATCAAGAAGTCATCTTCCACTATCAATATCATCATCAAGATCAAGAAGGCAGCAGGTTAAATATATTGTCATCAAGGAGTATCCTCACAAGTATCTATATGTCCACATTTGAATCTATCAAAATGTCTTTTTGGAAGGAAAGCAACAAGTTGGTTGGGTCATCAAACTTTCTTGCATGGAAGAAAATGACAGATTTGATCCTCATAGAAAATGAAGCCATGGAACATGTTAAGGGCTCAATCACTAAACCTCCAAAGGAAGAAGCTCAAGCCCTTGCAAAGTACATGAAAGGGGAAGTAAGGCTCGAAAGATTCTCATAGACCATTAAAGATCCCCTCATACCCTATGTATCAAAGTCGAAGACATCAAAATAAATATATGACAAACTTGTAGAATTGTTCTCCATAAGTACTGTAGGAGAGGTTAAATCATTAAGACAAGAACTCTACAAGATGAAGATATCAAAAGAAGAAGGAATAATCTCATACTTTATGAGGGTGTCATAAATTAGAGACCAACTACAAGAGTTGGGAGAAATAATGTCTGATAAGGAAATGACCACCATAGTGCTCAATGCACTACTAGAGGAATGGGTCAACTTTACATCAAGCATCTATGGAAAGAAGGAAGCTACCCCGTTCAATGAACTTTGCTCATTGTGAAAAATTGAAGAAACCAGGTTGAAGGAAAAAAGTGATGTAGGATCAAACGAGCAAGCATAAGCATTTACTGCCATGGCTAAGAGAAAAGGAAAGTTTGGAAAGATTGATCCTCAGAAAGGGAAGAACGATATGTCAAAAATACAATGCTATGGCAGTGAAAGATCTCTACTATGATTGAGATAATCTTCTCCACCAAGTTCTTTTCATTTTTTGTAAAGTATAACTATCATGGTAACTCTAGAAGCATGATCAGAATCAAGATGCATCATTTTAGGAGGTGGAATCATAAGAACATACAATTAAACAAAGAGCGCATGACATCATCATAAGAAGCTTCAAATATCGTTGAAGTAGAAGTACATGGCAGTCATCATTAAAAGGAAATAGTTGTTGGTAACCTCATTGGAAGCATAATTAAAAAGGAGTATTTGCAGAGGATGAGGATAATCAAGATCCTTGATTGAAATCATCATTAGAAGGTTCATCTCTTGGAAGAAGCAAGTGTCTCACTAAGAATTCCACCTTGGATGGGATTCACTGTTTGGAAGAATGATATGATGACAAAGGACTGCAGCATGCCAAGATGCTTGAAGTACTCTCAATCAAGGAAAGGAAGTTGCTAAAGGAAGCCTAGAAAACCAAAAGAAGAAAAGAGGTATGTATTCATATGTTTGATAAAGTCATGTCATCATATAGTTGCAAATAGCATGGGTGAATACTCTACCTCATGAGTATGATCAAAGGAAAGGGATCTCTTTCATTGAAAAGATGCATGAGGGCATGGTTCACATATTGAATAGATGAAATCAACATAATATGACCTCATATGGAATATGAGGTGGTTGACAAAGATGAAGGAACTATGGATGAAAGTTCCTAGGAAGCAATATGTGAAGAAAGAAAGAAGAAATCGTGAAAGATGCAACTATGAGCACGTAAAAAAGGAAATCAACATTCAATGACTAGGAGAATTGACCATGACATTGTTAGAAAATGTAACTATGTTCGGTCTTCAATAATGTACTTGATTCATTATGAAATGTACTTGTCAAAAGAATAAAGAAAAGAATTTTTATTATTGTAACAATGACTTATTAAAGCATGGATTTCATGCTTGGGTCATCATTATATTAGTCAAAGTCCTCATTGTGCACTTCTAGGATTAATATTGAGTTTACAGAGTCATTGTACATTCGAAGAGATCCTTCTTGGGATTTAGAATCATGTAAAAAGGTTTTGTATCAAGTCAAATATGAATTATGTACCCTCCACATCATGCCGGCCTAAGGGAGATCAAGTCGAACTAAGGACCCTCATTCGACCCACAAGAAGCCTAAATATACAAGAAGGTCTAAGTCATTTGGAGCATTCACTCTCAAGCAAGTTCGATATCTCAAGAAGAGTTGGAGAAGTGTGAAGTTTGTTGTCGAGAGGACGAAAGAAGTGTGAATTTGGGGAAGTCTATAGAGAGGGAGACAATCGAACTTTTGGTGCCTCTCTCTCTCTATTTCGTGGTCTGGGTTGGGAAATCAAAGTCTCCTAAGATTTAGGGGGATTTTGCCCTAGCATGTGCGTATATCTTGTGTCTCTTGTTTTGTGATCTTCATACACACATAATATGGTAATAGATTGATGAAAGATAAGATAAGAAAGAAGTAAAAGAAGCCAACACACTCACAAGTAATTATCAAGAAAGGAAAATCAAACCCTAATATAATATCTTTGATTTTCCAACATGATATCAAAGCTAAGGTCAAGAGAAGTCGAAGATCACTTTATTGGCATGGATTCTCCCTCTATGGTGAACTACATAAGATTGGGTTACAAGACTGTTTGAAGTTGGATCAAGAAGGTCATCTACTATTTGTTCAACAAGGTTAAGAGTCAAGGATTCTTGGCTGCCCTTACAGGTTCTCTTACTGATGACAATGCATGGATCATTAATAGTGGAGCATCAAGACATATGATAGGTGAAAGCAAGCAACTTCACACACTATCAAATGAGCGATCCTCTCATGTAGTGGAATTGGGTGACAACAAAAGCTATGTTATTAGAGGCCTAAGATCAACATCATTGAAGCTGGATAATGGATCGAAGTTGCATCTCAACAAAATTCTCTATGTTCCAAGTTTGAAAAAGAATTTACTCTCTATTTCTTGTTTAGAAAATAAAGGGGAAAGGATTGCTTTTGTTGATGGAAAAGTATTGGTTTGGGGAAAGGACTCTAGCATTGATAAAGATAGGGTTATCGAAGTTCGTGAAGGAAGCCTTTAGCGGGTTATCACACCATCTCCTCAAGCTTTGGTACATATGAATATAAGTCCCATTGAACTATGGCATCAGAGGTATGGTCATCTTCATTACGAGGTCATCCCTACTCTTAGTCAACTGATTCATGGTATTCCTAATATGAAGTTAGATCATGAAGGTGTGTGCAAGGGATGCTCTTTGGGGAAGCATACTAGAAAGCCATTTCATAATAGTGAAACTAGGTCTAAAGAAATATTAGACCTCATCCATTCTGATGTGTGTGGGCCCATGTCTAACAAATCACTTGGAGGTCATCTTTACTATGTAACATTCATTGATGACCATTCTAGGAAGACATGGCTCTACCTACTCAAAAGTAAAGATGAAGTATTTGATAAATTCAAGGAGTTCAGGGCTGAAGTGGAAACCCTAACCAAAAGAAAGATACAGACTTTGTGGTCTGAAAATGGTGGGGAATACACTTCTAAAGAATTGATTGCATATTGTAAGGATGAGGGTATTAAGAGGGAGCTCATTGTTCCCTACTATCCCGAACAAAAAGGATTGGCCAAAAGGAAGAATAGGTCAATTGAAGAAGGCATTCGAACTATGCTCCTTAATCAAGATCTACCGAAGTTCTTGTGGGGTGGAGCAGCGATCACTGTCGTGTACATTCAAAATAGAACTCCTGAGAGGAGTCTTGATAATACTACACCCGAAGAAGTATTCACAGGGAAGAAGCCGAGTGTGGATCATCTCTGAATCCTTGGAAGCCCAGCATATATCCACTTTCGAAAGACAGATGAAAGAAGTTGGACTCAACAAGTATCAAGGGAATATTCGTTGGTTATAGTCTTTCCTCAAAAGCATATAGAATTTAGATAAAGGAAGGAAGACACATTGAAGTAAGCAGGGATGTCATATTCGATGAAATCAAGCTTACAAGAAATCGAAGGATATTCCTATTAATTCTAATGACGAAGAAGTTCTCGAAGAAGTTCATCATGAGAACTCCACTACAAATGTTGAAGAAGAAGGACCAAGTGAGCCTATTCAATCGGTGGTTGTCCCAACCACGAGGAAGAGGCCAAATTGGTTGAAAGCTACATTACAAGATGTTGAAGAGCATGAAGCTATGAAAGGGTCCTCCAGTGAAAGTAAGAAAGCGAAGAGATATTTTGGCTAGGGTGCATATATGACAAAGTTAATTGAAGCCAAACCATCTACAGTCAAGGAGGTTGAGCATGAAGAGGTTTGGAAGAAAGTTATGTAGGAAGAATATCAATCCAGCATGAAGAATGGGGTTTGGGAGATCGTTCCTAGACCTAGTGACAAATCGGTTGTCACTTAGAAGTGGATCTATAAGATCAAACATGTTCTTGATGGAAGTATAGACAAGTACAAAGCAATTTTCGTCGCAAGGGGTTTCTCTCAAAAAGAAGGTATTGACTATCAAGAAACCATTGCACCTACAGGAAGGTACACTACTATTAGATCATTGGTTTCATTGCCTGCTACAATGGGTTTGGAATATCCATCAAATGGATGTTAAGACCGCATTTCTAAATGGGACCATTGATGAGGAAGTGTACATCGAACAACCCAAGGGATTTGAAGTGAATAGCAGGGACTCTCATGTTTGCAAACTCAAGAAGGACCTATATGGTTTGAAGCAAGCACCGAGGGCATGGTATGCAAGAATGGATGCATATCTACTAAGAATTAGGTTCGTGAAGAGTTCTGTTGATCTGAATCTATACATCAAGGTTGTGAATAATGAGCTCTTCATTATTCTATTATATGTGGATGATCTATTCATCACAAGTGTTGAGCGAAGAATTCAAGAATGCAAGAAGATGTTGGCAGCTGAATTTGAAATGAAGGATCTAGGACTGATGCACTATTACCTAGGTCTAGAAGTATGGCAGAGACCTGTGGACATATAGTTGGGGCAAGGAAAGTACATCATCAAGTTATTGTAGAAATTTGGGATGATGCATTACAAGTCGATGACTACTCCTATGATCACCAACCTCAAGAAGTTGAGGAGCTTTGACTCTAGTCTCGTGGATCCTACCTCATATCAGTAGTTGGTGAGTTCCCTAATGTATTTGGTAAATACTATGCCAAATATATGTTTTGCAGTGAACATTAGTCAGTTTCAGTTGGAGCCTTGTCATGTTCACTAGATAGCTGCCAAACATATATTGAGGTATCTTCGAAGCACTATACATCACTACCTAAAGTATGATAGTAAGGAAGTCAAGCTAATTGACTTCACAGACTCTAATTGGGGTGGCAGTGAGATTAATGGAAGGAACACTACAGGAGGATGCTTTAGTCTGGGAGTTGTTATGATCTCATGGATGAGTAGGAAGCAAGATCTCGTTGCATTGAGTAGTACTGAGGCAGAATATGTGGTTACATGTGAAGTAGGAAAATAGGTTGTTTGGTTAAGGAAGCTTTTGACAGATTTGTTTCAGAAGTCTCTGGGTCCTACTGTGATTAATTGTGACAATCAAAGTTGTATCAAGAAGTTTGGAGATCTCGTGTTTCATTCAAGGACGAAACATATCAATAACAAGTTTCACTTTATTATGAACTTGGTGTAAGATGGGATCGTGAAGTTAGAGTATGTCCCGACAAATGAACAGGTAGCAGACATACTGACAAAAGCTCTTCCTAATAAGAAGTTCGAATATATAAGGAACATGTTGGGTTTCGTAGATATTGGTGATTGTATTCATGATAAAGAAATGGAAGAGATTTGTTGAAGCTTTGCAAGTGAAGCATTGCCTGGGAGACGTCAAGTTGGCACACTATATTGATGTCAGAATCCCGAAGTTGAAAAGGTGGTGTTGGTTATCGAGCCTTTTTTGGATACACACTTGTATGTTTGGGTTGGTGGTTCGCAAGTAAGCCTGATGGTACCTAGACGGGCTGAAAGCTTGAGTCCACCTTAGTCCCACTTGGATAGATTCCCCTGGTCAGGAATCTAGTCCATGGCATTGCGGTTCCTAAATTGTTGAGTGACTGGTTGGATAGATTGCCTTGTCAGGAATCTAGTCCATGGCATTTTCGTGTCTAAGAGTTCTTCATGTTTTGATATAGTTTGAAATCTTCCATTGTATGTGTACATTATGAATACCTCCCTAGTTAAGAGGGAGTGTTAGAAAATGTAACTATGTTCGGCCTTCAATAAAGTACTTGAGTCATTACGAAATGTACTTGTCAAAAGAATAAAGAAAAGAAATTTTATTATTGTAACAATGACTTACTAAAGCATGGGTTTCATGCTTGGGTCATCATTATATTAGTCAAAGTCCCCATTGTGGACTTCTAGGATTAATATTGAGCTTATAGAGTCATTTTACATTTGAAGAGACCCTTCTTGGGCTTTCAAATCATGTAAAAGGTTTTATATCAAGTCAAATATGAATTATGTACCCACCACATCATGTCGGCCTAAGAGAGATCAAGTCGACCTAAGGACCTTCATTCGAACCATAAGAAGCCTATATATACAGGGAGGTCGAGGTCATTTGGAACATTCACTCTCAAGCAAGTTCGATATCTCAAGAAGAGTAGGAGAACTACAAAGTTTGTCACCAGGAGGACAAAAGAAGTCCAAGTTTGGGGAAGTTTATATTGAGGAAGAAAATCGAGCTTTTGGTGCCTCTCTCTCTTTATTTCGTAGTCTGGGTTGCGAAATCGAAGTCTCCTAAGATTTCATCGTTGTCGAAAGCGGCATGTTGTCGAAAGCTGCTACCTAGTCATAGTTTTTGGAAGAGGTGGAAGATCTGGGAGGCTGATATGGTGAGGAGGGAAAGGTTGGTCTTGGTCTAGGGTAAAGAGTCTCAAAGAATATTATTGAAAGGAAGAATTATCTTGACTGGGTTTTCCCCTCGAGGGGGGTTTTGCCGTGGCATGTACCTATATATTGTGTCTCTTGTTTTGTGATCTTCATACACACATAATCTAGTAATTGCTTGATGAAAGATAAGATAATAAAGAAGTAAAAGAAGCCAACACACTCACAAGTAATTATCAAGAAAGGAGAATCAAACCCTAATATAATATCATTGATTTTCGAACAGACATCTCCATGGAAAAGGTATGAAGACTCTGATGAAATCCGGAAAGAAAAGCGACCCTTGACATTGAATATCGTGGAGATGTGTCAATATGTATGCAGGATGTTGATGTTGCTACAAGCAGATGTCATGAAGGGCCATCACAAAAGGTAATTTTGATCTGATGTTCATTTTTTAATTTTTAACATCTGGATGGGTTGATACAGGGCCACTGAAAGAGAGTCATGTTGAGAAATCTAGGGCATATCAATTAGGTGATTTCTCTTGTAATGATAATTGCTTTTGAAAACTTTTTCGTTCTTTAGATTAGGCTCTTCTTTGACTTAAATTAATCTAGTGTTCTTCTTCATCAAATAGCTACCAAACCATAAACAATAATAAGACAAGAGACACAAGATAAAGGTTATCATCCAAGGCCAAAACCTCTCCAACTTGAGAGGAAAACCCAAACAAATTCTTCTTCTTATAAAAACTTCAATTGACAAATACCAAGAACAAAACCCTTGTCACAACAACCTCTCCAAAACCAAGTCACAAGATCCTTCCTCACTGCTTCTTCTTCTTTCCCAAGTCAACACTAATCAAATTGACTTCTATCATTACAAATTTCGGCTACACTGGGATTTCGGCCATCCTCCACAGATCTGCAATTCTCAGTTGCCTAAAACTTCTACAAAATCACACGTGTGGATTGAATTAAGGTTCTTGATGATGTTTTCCTTCTTCTCTTGGCTTGAGAGCTTCTCCTTATAACCTCGTCTAGCAAAATTGATGGTATAGTGACCTTTTACTTGGCTTCTATAAGGGTTGGTGTAACCCTACTGCAAAAACCCTAGTTTTTGTCACACGTGTGAGGCTATTCTCCTTGTGTTTTTCACACTTCTTCTTGCTTCAGATTGCTTGACCGAATTGTGTCCTATGTGAGGCCGAGTTCACTCTATATATAGTGATTTTTTCCTTGAAATAGGTCGACTTGTCATTCTAGAAACATCTTCATCTCTTTTGAAGGCCAACATGAGGGAGTGCTTGTGACAAGGTCTTGGAGGGTTAATGACTCAAACAAATTTTCATTTTATAGTGTATAACATGCCCAAAATGGGTCTTCATTTCTTGACATTGACTCACTAAAATTTATGACTCGATGACCAAACCTGATTGCTCACAATGGGAGCTTCAACTAAAAGTAAAATTCCTTGAGCATGAAACCCATGACTCAAGCATTATAAAATAATTTTATTTTTCTTCTTTTCATCAATTACATAAAATCGTGATTACACATGCCATTATGAAGACCAAACCTAGTTACATATTTCAACACTCCCTCTTAACTAGAGAGGTATTCATAATACATATAAGGTACTTGGACATTCCCAATATGAAGAATTCTCATAAAAAGAGTCGGATTGGTAACCCATCTGTTTAGCATCATATCATCCAACATTGTCACATAGCAAGGCCTTGACTAACAGCTCTATCTCTGCACAAGATCAGAGCATAATGCTGGCAAGACCAATGATTTATAGACACCCTCACCATTGTCTCTCTCGGAACATACCCCACCCAGGTTCTCTCAGAGTATGTTCCACCAAGACTATTCTTATCTTGGATTCCCAGTCCTTAAAGAATATCAGTCCTCTACAACTACTCTTATCTTGGATGCCCTAACTCATCCTCAAAGAGTATCAGATACCAGATGATTACCCAATCCTCCATTATGCTTTCCCAAATTCCAAGTGTAGACAAGAATGATGTGTCTATATCTCCCTCTCAACTTAGGGAGGACATACCCATTCCACTAAAGTAATGTACCCATTCCTTTTAAAAGAAATATAACCAAGCTCCCTCTTAACTAGGGACTTGACTAAGCTCCATCTTGACCAGGGACTTGCTTCCAGCAGCTCATCAGGTGGAGATCATGGGATAACTAGTTTCTTGTAGAACTCCTTCCTTTGATGTCATGAATTTATTCTTTGTCATAGAGTCTTGATCCAAAATGGATCTTGGATAAACCTCTAAGTCTAAAAGACTTCATATAGAGGTAAAAAGGTGCTAAATGGGCAAATCCTTTGTAAATCTGAGTTGGATAAAGAAAAGGGTCAAAGGCAGAGTTTTATATAAAAATCGCATCGGAAAAAGGTTAAAGGGAGGACTTAAGCAAAGATGGAAGGACTCCCCGAATGCGACCTTGGACATATCGCATCAGAGGTAGGCCTTCACACAATATCAGAAACCGGGCAGAGCGACTCGCGATAGCGATAAAGCGGGATCGGTGATATATATATAGATATCGCATCAGAACCATACAATAGACGTCGCAAAGAGCTCGAGCCGTTGGACATTGCGATAGTGCGATCGAGATCGCAACCATATAAAGGGTCATTGACATATGCCTGTTGTGATTGCAATATGCGATCGAGGCACGGACTCGATGAGGTTTATAAACGCGACTGCATAAATTTGAAATCCGAAATTGCGGATTTTCTTTGTATTTCTGTGTATTTGGGTTTCTTGGCATTATGCCTATGCGATTGCGATATTGCGACCAAAGGCAAACCCGATGGGATTATAAATGCGATTTGGAGGAAGGCAAAACGATTGGGTTACCCTGTGTTGTCGTTCCTTTCAATTGGAAAACGGATTCTTTGATCAAACAATCGGTCTTCCATGCTTTTGGGAGGCGAAAACAAATGTGATATAAAAACACTGAGAACACAATTAGCATGGATTCGCAGAGGCCGAGAGATAACATAGAGAGCACAAATGAGAAGGGGTCGCTTGGAGATCGAGCGAAACCAGAAGCTCGTGAAAGCCGAGAAGCCACCAGAGGTTGGAGCGATGGCAAAGGGGTAATTTCCCAGAGAGTTGAGTGCATCAGATTTGCAAAGCGCAGAAGGCCAGAGAGTCGTAGATTCGCAGAGTGCCACCAGAAGCTGGGAGGACAACGAAAGAGCCACCAGAGGTTAGAGGCTTGACACAGAGCCAAGAGCCAGAGCCGAGAGCCAGAGCCGAGAGCCAAAGCCGAGAGCCAAGAGCCGAGAGCAAAGAGTCAAGAGCCAAACAGCCAAACAGCCAGGGATAAAGATGGCATTCTAAGCCCATTGATTCACTTGTAAACCTATAAAGTTGAGTGTGGAACTTGTAAAAGAATTTAAGCCATAATCCCAAAGAGCCTAGTTGAGTTGACTAGAGCTCATGGAGACGTAGCCCAAGAGGTTTGGGTGAACTCCTAATTAAACTTGTTGTCTTGTGTGTTTGTTTATGCGCTGCACTGTTTACTATTATGTGTGTGTAAATATCAGTAAAGCAAATGAACTTAAGGCATTTGGTCAGTTAAAGGCAAACGAAAAGCATACACCTATTTCAAGTTCTTAATTCTGCATTTGTCAACCTAAGATAGATCTTGGAAATTGTTTAAGCTTTGGAGTGGGAGAGGTTCTTGTAAGAAGACAAGAAGCCTTTAGTGCCCCATTTCAGATCAAGTTTACATCTTTCAGAACTTCTTTGTAGGGCACATACCATCCATCACTTTCATCCATGAGCCATGTCAGTGATGTCATCATTCCTTTCATTGGAAAGTGATCTATTAGTCCATATCTGGTCTTTCTTCATGCCATGTCACCTTAAGACTAAGCTCCTTCTTGACCAAGGACTTGCTTCCAACAGGTCGTCCGGTGGAGATTATGGGATAACTAGTTAATGTAGAACTCCTTCCTTTGATGTCATGAATTTATTCTTTGTCACAGAGTCTACATCTTTCAAAACTTCTTTATAGGGCACAGACCATCCATCACTTTCATCCATGCGTTATGTCAGTGATGTCATCATTCCTTTCATTGGAAAGTGATCTATTAGTCCATATCTAGTCTTTCTTCATGCCATGTCACCTTAAGGATCTTTCATCTGACTACATGGGTAACAGTTACAAAAGACATCCACAATTCTCACCTTGGCAACCCTGCATAAGCCCATCCAGATATTATTCAAAAATAAGAAATGAACATTAAATCAAAATTACATCTATGATGGTCTCTTTCTTCTTTAGACTTCATCAGGGTCTTCATATCTTTCATGGAGATATCATAATCAAATCTTTCAATCCTTGGATGTTGATTACCTCTTCCATAGTTGCTTATTTCATGATCTCTTCATTTCTTTCTTCACACATTTCTTTTCGAGGAACTTCCAATCAAAGTTCCTCCAATTTTTGTCAACCACCTCATATTTCATATGAGAACATATTATGTTGATTTCATCTAATCAATGTGTGACCAATGCCTTCCTGCATTCTTTCAAAAGAGGAGATCCTTTATTTTGATCATGCTCTTGAGATAGAGCATTTATCCATGTTACCTGCAACAATATGACATGAATCTATTTTATTAAATACAAGCATACATACCTCATTTTCCTTTAGATCATCTAGACTTCCTTCAGCAACTTCCTTGATCTGGTTCACTTATTTTGACATCATTCCTCCATCCCATGAATTGCCACAAGTTGGAATTCAAGATGAAACACTTGCTTCTTTTTAAGTGGTGAAACTTCCAATGAAGATTCTAACAAAGGATCTTGAGTATCCTCATTCAACAAATGTTTTCCTTTTGATTGATGTATGATGTGCTTTGTACTAGATGACTTTTCCCTTTTCTCATAAGTACCACATATGCTTCTAATGAGGTTACCAAGAGCTATGTCCTCCCATAGGTGATTGCCATAGACTTTTATTTCAACTATTTTTTTTGCTTCTCGATGATGCCATGATGCATCCTATCCTGCTCCTTAGTGACTCATGATGGCCATATCTTACAACAGAAAACTTGAAAAACAAAAACTTGAAAGGAAGTAGGTGAGGAAGACTATCTCAATCATAGTAGAGATCTTTTACTTCCTCTTTCTTGAATTTCTTCTTTTCAACTTCCTCCACTTCTTCAGTGATATGCGCTTCTTCTCTTCCCCTTTTGTTATTTTCCTTCTTGAGCTTGGGACAATCTCTCTTATAATGCCCATTGTTGGAATTTCTAAGTCTAACCCATTAGAAACCCTTCATGTACTTTCTGATTTATTCCTACCTACTTGTTATGTTAATTAACAAGTTATTTACCATCTAAATACTAGAAATAAATACAAGTACATGCTCAACACATTACAGATCATCAACTGAAGGAAACAAAACAAGCACACAAGTGACACCATTGTTTTTGGACCAATGTCCCTGGAAAAACCCAATGCGGGGAAACCGGTGCAGCGATCTGAGGGTTTTATTATTATGCAGTTTCTGAATACAATCTGGGTGCCAAAACCGGCTCACCCAACAGAGAATAATCTCGGCTGTAGTACCTCTCCTTCGGAGACAGATGCTCCAACTGAAACCCCAGATAAACACTCCGGCAGATCCTCAGCTCCAATCTGCCCCATGAAAAACCCCAGCGTCAGCCTCTAGGGACTATGTCAGCCTCTTCTGCCCTCTGCATCAGTTGTTCCCAACAATTCCGGCTTCTGCCCTCAACGTCAGATTTCCCGGTTGTTCCGATAATTCCAACTTCTGCCCTCTGCGTCAGCTTTCTCGGTTGTTCGGGCAGTTCCCAGCAGTTCCAGCTTCTGCCCTCTACGTCAGCTTTCCCGGCTATTCCAACAGTTTCGACTGTTCCCTGTAGTTTCAGCTTTTGCCCTATGCATCAGCTTTCCCGGTTGTTCCGGCAGTTCCAGCTTCTGCCCTCTGCGTCAGCTTTCCCGGCTGCTGCGCTGATCCTCCCAGCACTATCTCTGCCTCTCTGCTTCTATATTCATTGCCCCTCAGCTGCAACTCTGATCACTCTCTCGATTTCCTCAGCAAACCCTGTCCCAGAAAGTTGATATCTTGATCAACTCGATGTGTTCTCCAAGTGACCCTCAAGCCTCCTCTTATACTTTTCTCGTTGACAAATCAACGCTTGAGATTAAGTCCCTAACCAGTAGCTAAGATTAGATCTGGCTTGATCCATGACTTTTGGATCATTCTAACACAGTTTTATATTAATTCACATTAATATTTTAATTTCCCTGAGTTTAGACTTAGGGACTCCATTAAAAATATTAATTATTTTAATATCTCCCAAACTATTTAGAATCTGCCCAAACCCTTTCTGGTTATTGGAGATCTCATGTGCCTTAGCCTCTCCACCAATTTTCGTGGCTAGAGCACATCCGATGCTACCCCAAATCAACACTTCCTCTTAGCGAGGATTGTGCTCTACTAACACTCCTCACTGAGCATCACTCTGATCATCTGCCATCGGTCCCTGTGTTGATGTTAGGCCTGCTGCCCAACATCCTCTGCACTACCGCATCCTGTACTACTACCCATGGCCCTGCCACTGCCACTGCTGCATTCGTACTGCAATTCTCTCTGCATCCATGTTGCTGCCCATGGCCTTGCCACTGCCACTGTTGCATCTGCACTATGACCCCTCTCATCATGCTACATCGTGCTACCCATAGCACTACCACTGCTCATTGCTGCACTGCAACTCAGTGACTGAAGTAAGTAACTGATCTCCCAACTCTGACATCTTCGTCAAGCTAGAAACACTCATGATGTTGAAGCTCCCTTTGTCACTGACAAGTGCTCCCTTTCTGACCTCTACACTGCTGCAACAACTCTGTGCATCTCGCACTATTGCACACTTCTTTGTGCCATCCTGCACTGTAGCTCTCCCTGACGCTCCATCCTCATCCGTCTCTACCGACATCCACCAGTCCTGCTACTTCTCTTCAAGGCTCATGTAGCCACCTATAATCCAAGAGGTTGGGTACCTTGAGGATCCTACCCCTCATCTTTTGTAGTCGTCTTGACTACAGCTTGATGTGTCCCCACTTTCACTCAAGTGGTGTGTGTGCACTCATGGCACAGCCATCGTTTGTCTCCACTTCTTTCTCTGCCCTTGCTAGCGCTACCTTGGTCTTGGAAGCCTCTCCCTTGCTCTTCTTCCTCGGACACTGAGTCGCATAATGACCCAGCTCCCTACAGTGGAAGCATTTGACCTTGGAGAGTTCCTTCTTCTTCCGCATTTCTTGCTTACCCTCAGATGCTAGGGTAGCATCCACGTCCTCCTCCTTCTTGATTATGATCCCCTTGTTGTCGCTTCCTGTCCTAGTCACCCTCCTGATCTCTTCTTGGTGAAGAACCGCCCAATCTGGAAGGATCGCCCTGCCCAGTATTCTTTGCACAAACACCTCCCAATCTTCTGAGACTGCATTTACAGTTGTTCTCACCATCAACTCTGGATCTAGTGTGGCCCCTATGGAAGTCAACTGATCTCGAATCTCCTTCAATCAATCGAGGAAGGTGTCGATCTGTTCGCCCTTTTGCATCCGGTACGACCGCAACTGATTTTCTAGGAGCATCTTCCTCTACATGGAAGTATACTAATACAGCTTGGTCAAGGCTTCCCACATCTCCCGTGACGTATTCTTCTCGGCAATATGTGGTACTATATGATCCTTGACCACGTCAAGAATGATACTCTTGGCCCTCACCATTGCTTCCTCATACCTGTCATTGTCAGCTGGGTCAAATGGGACCGCTATCATCTTCAAGGCGAAGTGCTTGACACGATTTCTATCAAGTACACAAAAGATTTTGGCTTTCCAGACTAAGAAGTTCAAGCTCTCATCCAATTTGTCCTGGTCTCTTGCTCCGTGTGGTGCCATTCCCCTACTTTTCTACTTCTCTCCTGGAAGTTCTCGATGTGACTCCCTCTGAGCCTCGATTTCGCTCCTGGCAATCCTTCTGTCGATGTCAATATGCCCCTATCGTCTATGCAACTGCACCATTGATCTGGATTTCTCGGCTAGAAACCCTCGATAGCAACTCCCTCTTCCTTGGCCTTGCTCTGTTAGGTATTGTTCTAACAACAGTACCCCACTAGCTCCACTCTGCAACTTATCTACAACCCCCTAAACCCTTTGTGTGAACCTGTCTTTGCCTCCCTCAGCCTCTACGCAGCCTCTTCTTGGCCTGAACTTGATGATGCATGCACTACATCACCCCTTCCTTGTTGTTTTGTTGCTAGGAACAACGTTTGTCACTCGGGACCAGTGTTGCAGGAATCGCCCCCCCCCCCCCCTCCCAAGCCTGAAGCGCGCCACCGAGGCGAAGCGTCCAGGAAGCGCTGTCCGAAGCGCGATTCCGTTTTCAGGTGGCGCGATTCCGGGAGAAAATGGCGATTCCTGCCATATTAGGTTGCGCCCGCCCGGAAGCGCGGTTCCTCCGGCGCTTCGGGCATGGGGTGGCGCCACGCCACCTGCCCGGAAGCGCACGCCACCCGCACGCCACCTAGGCGCCACCCGAACGCCACCCGCGCGGAAGTCTGAACTCATTTTTTTTAATTTTTTTTAAAATTAAGCTAACTAAAGTTTAGGGGGTGGGTTGGGGGTGGGTTAGGGTGAGTTTAGAAAACAATAAAATTCTCTTCTCATTTTCTCACTTTGAGTTTATGAGAGTTGGAGAAGAGAAGAGAGGAGAGGAGAAGAGAAGAGAGGAAAGGAGAGGAGAAGAGAGGAGAGCTTGGAGGAGTGAAGGAGGAGGAGCGAGGAGGAGGAGGAACTTGGAGCAAGACCTTGGAGGATTTCATCTACAAGAGCTAAAGAGGTAAGTTCAAACCCCAAACTCCCTTATTTGTTTGACATTTTTTTTGTATTTTTCTCCTTCCTCTCCTACTCTTTCCATTGTTTCTACTTGCTCCTTTACTTGTAGGTTGTCCACCACCTATATCCATATTCC
>APFE030185667.1:50284-66843 GCA_000404065.3 Pinus taeda
TTTAATTTCCCTAAGTTTAGACTTAGGGACTCCATTAAAAATATTAATTATTTTAATATCTCCCAAATTATTTAGAATCTGCCCAAATCCTTTCTGGGTATTGGAGATCTCATGTGCCTTAGCCTCTCCACCAATTTTCGTGGCTAGAGCACATTCGATGCTACCCCAAATCAACACCCATATTCCTGACATCCATACCATAGAACCTTGCCCGTATTCTTCTTTTCCTGAGGACCAAACTTTCCAAATTTTCCGTTTCTTTTTGCCATTGTAGCATATGCTTGATTTTTCTCACTTGATCCTTACATCAATTTTTGCCTTTAGCGTGGTTTCTTCAATCTTGCATAGTGACCATGGATCATTGAATGGAGTAGCTTCCTTCTTCCCATAAATGCTTGATGTGAAGTTACCCCATTCCTCTGGTAGTGCATTTAGTACTACGATGGTCATCACTTTGTCAAACATTATTTCTCCCAGATCTTGAAGTTGATCCCTTATTTCAAATATCCTCATAAAATATGAGGTTATTCCTTCTTCTTTTGATATCCTTAGCTTGTAGAGTTCTTCCCTTAATGAGATAACTTCTCCTGCAGTGCTTCAGGAAAACAACTCTACCAGTTTGTCATATATTTCTTTTGAAGTTTCGAGTTTAGATGCATATGGAATGAGGGGATCCTTGATGGATTCTATGAGAATCCTTTGAGCCCTTACTTCCCCTTTCATGAACCTTGCAAGTGCTTGAGCATTTTCTTTTGGAGGTTTGGTGATTGAGCCCTTAACATGTTCCATGACTTCATTCTCAATGAGATTTAGATCTGTACTCTTCTTCCATGCAAGAAAGTTTGAAGCTCCAACCAACTTGTTGCTTTCCTTGCAAAAAGACATTTTGACAGATTCAGATGTAGACATAAGTATACATACTTGTGAAGATACTTCTTCCACTTGTTGCTTCCTTGAATTTGATGATGATATAGATAATAGAGAACTTCTCCTTGATGAAGATAGTTTGCTTCAAGAGTGATCCTTGGCTCCAAAGAGAGGGAGTTCACCTTAGAATTTTTGATGACGATGACAGTGTCCTTGATCTTGCTTCTCTTGGATGAGTAGACTTCAAGTTACTTTGATTTGTAGATCTTTTCAACTTGAGTAGAGGTAGGGTCTTTGTGGTCCTTTTCTTTCATGATGACTTGAGCGAGGATCCCAAGACTTCTTTTGGTGTAGACTTCTTCGATCTAGGGTTTTGACAATTCCTTGTAGATCTTAATTTCAAGATTCTTTTAGGACGAGATGATCTTTTAGATATGCTTTGATGCCCTTCTAGAGTTTCGATCCTTCAATGCTTTAGTGTCTCTTGATGGGTTGTCCTTCCTTGATTTGTTACCTTAGCTTTGATACCATGTTGAGAAATCTAGGGCATGGGAATCAGGTGATTTCTCTTGTAATGATAATTGCTTGTGAAAATTTTTTTCCTCTTTAGATTAGGTTCTTCTTTGACTTAAATTAGTATAGTGTTCTTGTTCATCAAACAGCAACCAAACCATACACAATAATAAGACAAGAGACACAAGATGTGAGCTATCAGTCCGGGCCAAAACTTCTCCAACTAGAGAGGAAAACCCAAACGAAATCTGCTTCTTATAGAAAATTCAAGTGACGAATACCAAGGCCAAGACCCTTGTCACAACAACCTCTCCAGGGCCAAGTCACAAGATCCTTCTTCACTACTTCTTCTTCTTTCCCAAGTTAACACTAATCATATTGACTTATATCACTCCAAATTTCAGCTACACTGGTATTTCGGCCTTCCTCCACAGATCTGCAATTCTCAGCAACCTGAAACTTCTGCAAAATCACACGTGTAGGCTGAATTAAGGTTGTTGATGATGTTTTCCTTCTTCACTTGGCTTGAGAGCTTCTCCATATAACCTCGTCTACCAAAACTGATCGTATAGTGACATTTTACTTGGCTTCTATAAGGGTTGTTGTAACCCTACTGCAAAAACCCTAGTTTCTATCACACTTGTGAGGAAGATGACCCAAAAAAAGTCCCAAATTCCTTCGCTCTTCTTCCTTTGCTTCTCGTTGGTTATGAGGATATTCTCGTTGCGTTTTTTGTACTTCTTCTTGCTTCAAATTGCTTGACCGAATTGTGTCCTAAGTGACGCTGAGATCACTCTATATATAGTGATATTTTCCTTGAAATAGGTCAAATTGTCATCCTAGAAACATCTTCATCTCTTCAGAAGGCCTACATGAGGGAGTGTTTGTGACAAGGTCTTGCAGGGTTAATGACTCAAACAAATTTTCTTTTTACAATGTAGAACATGCCCAAAATGGGTCTTAATTTCTTGACATTGACTCGCTAGACTTTATGACTTATGACCAAACGTACTAGCTCACAATGGGAGCTTCAACTAAATATAAAATTCCTTGAGCATGAAACCCATGACTCAAGCATTACAAAATAATTTTATTTTTCTTCTTTTCATCAATTACATAAAATCATGATTACACATGTCATTATGAAGACCGAATCTAGTTACATATTTCAACAAGTTGCAGATGTTATCTACAACCAGCGCTCATGTGGTTGCATGGAAGATCCTAAAGGAAACATGACGTGGAAGAGGTAGTTGTATGAAGGAAAGCCATATGTAGACTAGAAGATCACTTTTAGACAAGAGAAAAGATGACATGGTTGACTTGAGGAAGGTGATGGATGGTCAATGCCCTATAAGATGAAGGCTCCATTAAGATGAAGATAACATTCATGACATCGAATGGAAGATCTATACAAGCAGTTGAAGGTCCCATTATCTCCACCAAAGAAGAGATAGTTGTTGCTGAAAACAGGGCCCTAGTTAAGAGGGACCCTGGAAGCAAGTTTCTAGTTAAGAAGGAACTTGGAAGCAAGTCCCTAGCTAAGAGGGAGCTTGGTCAAGTCCTTGGTTGAGAGGGAGCTTGGGTACATTCTTCTTATAGGAATGGGTACATTCTTTCATAGGAATGGGTATATCTTCCCTAGTTAGGAGGGAGAGATAGGCACATCATTCTTGTCTTCACTTGGGAAGAAAGAATGGAGGATTGGGTAAGCATCTGGCATATGATACTCTTTGAGGATGTGGTAGGGCATCAAAGATAAGAGTAGTCATAGAGGATCGATATTCTTTGAGGATTGTGAATCCATGATAAAAATATTCCTAGAAGGACATACCCAGTGAACACCCAGGTGGGGTATGTTCCTTGAGAGACAATGATGATGGTGTCTATAAGTCATTGGCCTTGCCAGCATTGTCCTCTGATCTTGTGGAGAGATAGAGCTTTTAGTCAAGGCCTTGCTATGTGACAATGTTGGATGATATGATGCTAAACAGATGGGTTACCAATCTGACTCTTCTTATGAGAATTCTTTAGATTGATAATATCCAAGTACCTTGTATGGATTATGAATACCTCCCTAGTTAAGAGGGAGTGTTGAAATATGTAACTAGGTTCGGTCTTTGTAATGACATATGTAATCATGATTTTATGTATTTGATGTAATGAGAAAAATAAATGTATTATTGTTAATCCTGAGGCATGGGATTTATGCTCAAGGGATGTTTATTTTTAGGTCAAGCGCCCATTGAGTGCTTCTAGGGCTTGTCATTGAGTCTACAAGTCAAATGAATCATTGTCATGTATGAAAGACACTCTTGGGCATGTTACATGTTGAAAAGAAAATTTTATTTGAGTCAAAATAGAGTCAAAAGACCCTCCAAGAGGACCTCCAAAATAGAGTCAAAAGACCCTCCTTCAATGCCCATTTGTAGCTTTTTCTCTGTGTGCCCAAGCGCTCTCCTCAGTTCTAAATAGTATGTCAGTTGGAGCGGTGTTACAATTTTTTTTGTGAAAATAAGTGTTGAAGCCAGAGCGGTGTGTTCACGTTTTTTTTTCTGGCATAAGTCTTCAAACGCTCCTCTGTACAATCTTTAAAATTTCAAGTTAGTTGTAAACTTCGATTTCTTCTTGGGTTTTGAACAGTGACGAGGTATGTCTCTCTCTGTGGCTCTGAGACATTGCTTCTGGCCCATCAGCACCTCCACCTTCCGGCCCAACCACCTTCCATACCACACAATTCTCTATCATATACGACTTTGATCGCACAATTATACGACTCTGCCTGGATACCACCGGTCCTCCCACACCGCATACCACCTTTGTTGTTCCCCACCCTGGTTTCCTTCAAAACCACGCACCCTCACTGTAATACATATATTACGTGACCACTCCCAATCCCTGTTGCGTTCATACATCATACTGCCTCACCTTTACACTCGACATCAGTCCTCCCACTTGATAATGCCGTCATACCTCCCTTCGTTGGATGTTATATAACGTTGTCATACCTAAACTCCCATCCCATTCATTTAATGTGTTATCTGGCTGAGTAGCTGCTAGTACAAATTAACCTCATCAGTAGAATCACTGGAAAAGTTTATGGCGTGGGCTTTTAAACATGAAAAAAAAGATTTAATAATGTTGCTAGTGATAACAGCATAGTAGGTTGTGGTATGAAAAGTCCTATGGAGAATTGATTTCATATATAATGGGCAGTGCATTCCATTAAGTTTATATATGGTATGTCTTTTCTTACATGTGCATTAACTCGAAGACTATGCTTGGTGCCTTTTTTTTTATATGTTGGATCCATAATCTCTACGTTGACTTCTTCTTTTGAAGTGTCGAGTTCTCCTTATGATGTGCATAGATATGGCATGCCATGGTATAGTATGTGGAATATGAAATTTGTTGGTTATGTTATAAGGCATACAATATGTATTGCATGGTATATGAATATTGAGAGCCTGCAGTTGATGCCATTTTGTAAAGACATAGCAAATTACTATTAGTGTTTTTGCTACAAGTATTGTAATTATTTTTGGGCCTAGTTCAAATTTTATGATGGAGAAGTTTGTTGAAAAAGAGAAGGTTTTGGAAAAGAAGACAACTCTTCAGTTTTCTGAAAAATTTGTGTGCCTTGTGCAAAAAGAGAAGAATCATGCACAAGATTCTTCTAGAGGAAAAGGTGGCCAAAGAGGACGAGAAAGCAAGAATTTTAGAGGTAGGGGGGGCAGACAATTCCAAGGAGAAAACTCTGATCTTCATTGCATACATTGCAATAGAGATGGACATGATGCATCCACATGTAAGTTTCCTTGGGACAGCGCTTAGCGGGAAAGAAATCAAGCCAAAGCTAAAACCAATGACAAAGAGAAAGGTAAAGCACCTGAATCCCCTCACTATGTTGTGGCGCATTGTAATATTGGAGTAACTGAAGACTTGTTCAATGCTTCACTT
The DNA here is from genome assembly GCA_000404065.3 of Pinus taeda. Classification (NCBI taxonomy): domain Eukaryota; kingdom Viridiplantae; phylum Streptophyta; class Pinopsida; order Pinales; family Pinaceae; genus Pinus; species Pinus taeda. Next base: position 55,625 of record APFE030185667.1, read on the forward strand.
GCTTCTTGGAAAAATGATTGGTTGCTTGATTCAGGGGGAACTTGCCACATGACTTTTAGAAGATATTTTTTGAAGAATTTAGAAGATATTTTTTGAAGAATTTACTGACAATGTTGATGGAGCAATATACTTTGCAAACAAAGCAAAACTCAATCCATCAGGGCTTGGCACAATCAGACTCAAATTGCCTGGGCTTTCAGACTTTCTTCTACCTGATGTTTTATATCACCCGGAGCTGAGGAGAAGCTTGTTGTCCTTGGTCCACATCCGCCAATAAGGATACTCCGTTCAGATGTTTGATGGCAAGGTTGAGGTCAGAAAAGCATCAGATCAATCACTTTTCATGACTGGGATAGAAGAAGACAGACTTCTGAAGTTGCAAGGTACCTATGCTCGTGCACAAAACTTCTCATACAATTTCCATTATGATGAAGGTACATTTCCATCAAGCCTTTTATGGCATGCTAGATTTGGTCACTTGAATTATGACAGCCTCCATATGTTGAATATAAGTGGTGTTACTAGTTTGCCTACAATTCCTAGAAAACTTAAGCAATGTGATGCTTGTATCTTAGGAAAGCACAGCGAACAATCTTTTCATGATTCACATTCAAGAGCACATAGGAAACTTGAACTTATTTATTCAAACTTATGTGACCCAATGCCTGTTCCTTTTGCAAATGGAAATAGAAATATAATGACATTTATTGATGACTACACCAGAGTGCGTTGGGTTTATTTATTGAAGAACAAATCTGATGCTTTTCAAACATTCAAGAACTTTCAGGCATGCATTGAAAATGATACACAATCTCATATTGGCTTTTATCGCACTGATAATGGAAAAGTTAATGCTTCAAATGAATTTGAAAACTATCTTTGCCAGCATGGGATCAAACATCAAACAATTGTGCCTTATAATCCCCAACAGAACGGAGTAGCAGAAAGAATGAACTGGACAATCTTAAATATGGTACATTCCATGATGTTTTTCAAGAATGTAAAATTGATGTTTTGGGTTGATGCAGTTCTATGTGTTGTGTATGTAAAGAATAGATGTCCATCTAATGCTATTAGAAACAAGACTCCTTATGAAATGTGATATGGCCACATTCCTTTGGTAAAGCATCTCAGGGTCTTTGGTTCCACCTGTTATGTTTTGATACCAAAGGAACAAAGAAACAAACTTGGTGCAAGGAGTCGTAAGTGTATCTTCTTGGGGTATTCAAATACCTCCAAAGCATACTGTCTCTATGATGAAGTTAATAAGAAGTTCTTCCAAAGTTGACAATGTTGTTGAGCCGCAACTTGATCGCTTGGATAGATTCGAACATGCAAAATCATTTCAAGAATTTTATAATCAGATTCCACATCTTGAAGTGAGGATTCCTATACTGGATCAATCTATGGAATCTTCTTCTAAAACACTCTCTCCCCCACGTGAAGCTCCAACCACTGATGATACTTTGAGTGGTGTGATTGACAGAATTGGGGCACTAAATCTCGACTCAGCACCAACTTCATCCATTGAGCAGCCTAGACCATCTCACAAAGGTCCTCCAAAATGGCTAACGAAGACACTTGAAAGTGTTCGTCTTAATGAGGTTGGAAAGACAGGAACACGAAGTACAACCAGGCAAAATGGAGGTGATGTAGATGATTATAATTCATCTGTTGATATGGATGTTTCTTATGATTGTGAACTGAAATTGTTTACAGATTTTGAACCAACTTTCTTCAAAGAAGTTGCTTCTCATGATGAATGGAAAGAAGCAATGCAAAAGGAGTATGATGCTTTGATAAAGAATGGCACTTGGACGTTGGTTGATCCTCCATTTAGAACCAAACCAATTCGCTGCAAGTGGGTCTACAAGAACAAGTATAAAGTTGATGGCTTACTTAACAAGCACAAAGCCAGCCTTGTGGCAAAAGGTTTTGCATATAAGGAAGGGGTCGATTATGAGGAGAATTTTGACCCCACAGCAAAATGGGCTACCATTCAGACACTCTTTGCCTTGGTAGCTCAGAACGGTTGGAAAGTCCATCAAATGGATGTAAAAACTTCTTTCTTGAATGGAGATCTGGAAGAGAATGTTTTCATGTCCTAGCAAGAAACATTTGTTGTGAAGGGCCAAGAATACAAAGTATGCAAGCTTGTGAAATCTGTGAATGGCCTCAAGCAAGCACTGCAAGCCTAGTATGAAAAGTTAACTGAGCATCTTTTGAAACTCAACTTCAAACATTATGATCTTGATGATGCAACTTTGTTTCTCAAGAAAGTTAGAAAAACAATTGTATATCTTGTGGTGTATGTAGATGATCTTTTGATGACAGGGAACAATGAGAGCTACATCCATAAAGAAGGAATTGAGAAAAGGTTTTGAAATGACTAACTTGGGCTATGTTCACTACTATCTTGATATTGAAGTAACTCAACATCCGAAGTTTATATTCCTCTCTCAGAAGAGATACATTAGAGATATGTTGAATAGGTTTGGCATGACTGAGTGCAATCCTTTGACTACTCCAATGGAACAGAACTTGAGCTCACATCGATTGAAGGAAAAGAATTTGAGGATGCAACAAAGTATAGACAACTTGTAGGAAGTCTACCCGACTACTACTAGATCAGACATTTCATTTGTTGTTGGAATCCCCTCCAGGTTTATGCAAAAGCCTTGTGAGGGACATTGGTTTGCTGCAAAAAGAGTTCTAAAGTACTTGAAGGGAACTTAAGACTCTGGACTCAAGTATACACAAGTGGGTGACTTCCGCTTGATTGGATACTCCGATTCAGATTTCAATGGAGACAAAGAAACTAGGGTATCGACTTCATGTTATGCTATGAGTCTTGGATCAACAGTTGTCTCTTGGAGAACACACAAACAATCAATACCAGTAGATTCCACAACAGAGCATAATATGTGGCAGCAGCTGAAACAACAAAGAAAATTGTGCGGCTCAGGAAAATTCTGGAAGATTTGCAGGTGAAACAAGTGCATTCAACTCCACTCATGATTGACAACACCTCTGCAATAAACTTGGCCAAGAACCCAAAGTTCCATATACGAACGAAGCACATCAATACAAAATACCATCTAATTCGACATCACGTTGAGGCCAAAACAATCCATCTACGTCATTGTTCCACTAATGAGCAGATTGCAGACATCTTCACCAAAGCACTTAGAAGAGAAAAGTTTGAAAGATTCAGAACGATGCTTGGACTCACCAACATCCCTTCAGATTAAGGGGGGAATGTTGACACCTAATCATTGGGATTGGGCGAATATATGTAAAATAGTGTAAATAATAAATATGGCGAATACGAATATCAAGAGACATTGGGAGGTGAAACCCAAGAGTCTTTCCCTCCATGTATATATCCATGAGCAATCTTAATGCAAAATACAACTCAGTTTGAGGAGTCACCTCTAGAACTGACAAGAACACTAATAATAACTAAGAGAAAGAAAAAGATAATCAAGTTAAGCAAAAATACATCACAAGCAGTTATCAAAGTAAGAGAAACCACCTAATCTAGCTGCCCCTAGATTTCTCAACACTCAAGGCAGATAACCCACCCAGGTGTTCATAGGGTATGTCCTTTTAGGGCAATTTCTATCTTGGAATAACACATCCTCAAGGAATTTCCTCTTCAACTACTCTTGCCTATTGGATTCCCTACCACATCCTCAAAGAGTATTAGAATCAATTTCATATGCTTACCTAATCCTCCATTCTTTCTTCACAAAATGAAGACAATAATGATGTGTCTATCTCTCCCTCTCAACTAGGGAAGATATACTCATTCCTACAAAAGGAATATACCCAAGCTCCCTCTTATCCAGGGACTTGTCCAAGCTCCCTCTTAACTAGGGTCTTGTTACCAACAGCGACTATCTACTCTTTAGTGGAGATCATGATACTTCCAGTTGCTCATTGGGCTCCTCCTTTCAATGTCATGAATTTCATCTTTGTCATTCCGGAGCCTTCATCTACTAGGTTTTTCTTTGTATGACCACCCATCACTTTCCTTCAACGAACCATAGAGTTGAACCATCAGTCATGTCGTCCTTTTCTTCATCAAAAAGTGATCTTCTAGTCCACTTCTGGCTTTTCTTCATTTAGCTACCTCTCCAAGTCATGTTACTTTCAAGATCTTCCATCCATTCTCATGAGTATTAGTTGTAGGTGACATCTAAAACTCTTTTTCAGTATCCCTATATCAACCCAACCAGATGTTGTTCAAAAAACAAAATGAACATAAAATCAAAGCTACCTTTTATCATGGCCTTTCATTATGATATTTGCTTGCTTGCAAAATCAATATCCTACATATTCATAAACACATCTCCAAGCTATTCAATGTCAACAGTCTCCTTCCTTTACAGACTTCATGAGAGTCTTCATACCTTCTCTATGGAGATGTCATAGCCAATTCTTCTAGTCATAGGATGTTGATCACTTATCTTATGTGAATATAGTTGCATCTTTCACAAACTATTCTTCCTTTCTTCACATATTGCTTCCCAAGAACTTCTATACATAGTTCCCTCATCTTTGTCAACCACCTCATCTATTCCATATGAGGTCATATTATGTTGATTTCATCTTGTAAATATGTAAAATAGCTCAAGACATATGCCTTTATGCATCTTACCAAAGGAAGATATTTTTTTCTCCGATCATGCTTATGTGATAGAGCATTCACCCATGCTATCTGCAACTATATGATGACATGACTTAATTGATCAAACATATACATACCTCTTTTCTCCTTTTGGTCATCTAGACTTCCTTCCGCAACTTCCTTTTCTTGCTTGAAAGTTTTTCAATTATTTTGACATGCTACACTCCTTTGTCACCATACCATCATCCTTCTAAACAATGGATCCCACACTAGGTGGAATGATCAGTGAGACACTTGCTTCTTCCAAGTAGAGGTGAACCTTCTAATGAAGATTCCAATGGACGATCTTGATTATCCTCATCCTGCAAATGCTCATTCTTTCTATCCTCTATCATGCTAGATGACTTTTCCAATAACACCAAGAATTATTCTTGGCACATACAATAAGTATGTGTCACATAAGCTCTCCACATGAGCATTGTCGTCTTCCTTGAAGTTTAAACACTCTCTCAGCTAGGGAGGAATTTCTCTCTGTAACAAAGCTCTTTTCTTTCTCTGCTCATCTCTAATCATCTCTGCTCTAGAACAATGATGTCACAATCTAATGAAGAAGAATCATCATAGGGGAGATTCATCTATCACCCTATATCCAATGTTCTTCCCATCTTGACACAGGCTTGGGGGGATTACCACTTGTCAACACATGACAAGGATCATGCACAACCAAGTCGCACCTCTACTTGGGGGATTACCACTTGACAAGGATCGCACACAACCAAGTCTCACCTCTGCTTGGGGGGATTACCACTTGTCAAGGATCATGCACAACCAAACTTAACTATAAGATTCAAGTGGTAGAACACCTACATCCACAGACTTTGGTGGGATTACCACTTGTCAAAACATGGCAAGGATCGCGCACAAGCAAGTCTCATCTCTGCTTGGGGGAATTACCACTTGATAAGGATCACATACAACCAAGTCTCACCTCTACTCGGGCGGATTACCACTTGTCAAGAATGACGCACAACCAAGTTTTACCACACCCATTGGCCACATGGGTGGTACTCCCAATAAGCCCAGCTTGTGGGTAGGATGCACACTGGGGTATACTCTTGGTAAGTCCCAGACTTGATGGTAGGGGGGATTACCACTTGTCAACACAAGACAAGGATCACACACAACCTACGATCAAGAGTTACCTCTATTGAAAGTTGTAACTAGTTTCAATCTTCATAATTGTATTTGGCTCAAAAGAAACAAAAAGAAAAATATTTTTGTAAGAAGAAAATTACTTATTTTGAGAATGGGTTTCTTGCCCATGGTCATTAGTCCTAGGTCCAGCACCCATTATGTGCTCTTGGGATTTGGTATTGAGTCAAAGTCAATGTAATAATATAACATGACCCATTGGGCAATTGTATCAAGAAAACGAAATATTATAAAGTGTCTAGAAAAGATCAAGTCGGCCAGGCCTTCAAGTCGGCTCAAAAGAGACCCTTCCTGCCTAGCAAAAGCGTATATAAAGAAGGTGACTTCAACCTCTTGAAGTACACTCACTCGGCATACATTCCTATGGTGTTATCTGCAGCTAAAGAACAGTGCAAGAGTCCTAGAAGAGGACTAGAAGATCAACGAAGAAAGAAGGAAGGATGGGCAGTTTGATCTCTGAAGTTTTGCTCTCCCATGCGAAATTTTTGTGGTACCTAGGGTTTCCACAACTCTGTGTTATGTAGAAGAGAGCGGCAGACTTCGTCGTACAAATTGATCTCTTGTTGGGTGGTTAACCTGATCTTGGTATATGGTCTTGTGTCTTGGACGTCTCCTTTGCAAAAGATTCTATAAGAAGTTCTTTGGGTTTTCCCTTGTTGAGGGGTTTTGCCCCTAGCTTGAAGCCTATATATGGTGTTCTCTTGTTGTTTTGATCTTCTCCATTTGGCACTTATTTGATGATAAAAAGAACACAGTGATAAAGGCAATGAAGTAACTATATGTCACAAATAAATGTCACCGTTTAAGAGAAATCATCTTACACTAATGATTGCCCTAGATTTCTCAACATGTATCAGAGCTAGGACTTTGGACAATGGACAGAAAGATGATCAGTTTGACATTATTACACCTTAAGAAAGATCGAATTCCCTAGACTGAAATTGTGGAGGCAAAAAGAAGAAGCTCTGAGCAGTCTTTTTCAAGCCCTAATTAAATAAATTAGGCAGAAGGCCCTATCAGGGATAGCGAAGGTACTCCGAGAGCAAATTTTCTCTGTTTCAAAAGATTTAGTAAGAGATCTGCCCTATCAATGTCACATTCTCTAGCTGGCAGATCGAAGAACTTTTGGACCTACGTAAGCCCTCAATCTCTTCAGTAAGGCCGCAGACCTACTACCGCCAGATCGAAAGCACAAAAAGCACATCTCTGAGAAGCGAAGTGATTATCTTCAAAACTAAGGAAGGTTGCATTCACTAGCATTAGAGCAAATATCCAAACCTCAAGGTCTGTAATCATCCTTCCTTCCTGCACGAAAATTCACACCTCTGGTATGTATATCTCAATCACTAGTAGTTTTCCAAAGTCCTATAAAGTTTTCCAAAGTCCTATAAAGAATCCAAGGACCATTTTATCGAGATCTATAAATGATCTAAGATATCGAGATAGCATCTTCTCCTCGGCAAGTTTCGCCTTAACTTCGTAAGTGTAAGATCTCAAGGAAGTCTGAGATCAAGGGGATTATTTACAAGGTCACTCCTGCATAATATCAAAAACTCAATAAATGTCAGTCCTGTAACAAAGTCTCTTCTGGATAGCGAGGTCTTGTAAGAAGTCAAGGTTATATGTTGAAAAATCAATTGTCATCAAGGATTCGAGATCTCCTTCAAAGATTGGATGCAGTACTCTCAATCAAGGAAATGAAGTTGTTGAAGGAAGCATACATGACCAAAGGAAGACATGAGGTATGTATGAGTGTATTTGATCTTATAGTGGTAGATAAGCATGGATGAATTCTCTACCTCATGAGCATGATTGAAGAAAAGGATCTCTTTCATTGAAAAGGATGCATCAAGGCATGTATCACATATTAATGAGATGAAATCAACATAATATGTCTTCATATGGGATATGAGGTGGTTGGCAAAGTCGAGGGAACTATGGATGAAAGTACCTAGGTAACAATATGTGAAACAAGAAAGAAGAGATCGTGAAAGCTGCAACTATGGTCACAAGTGTTGAGAATTCAATTGGGCAATGAATATGTTAATTCTCTTTAACTTGATCAATGTTTGTGTTTCCTTTTCTTCATTAGCTTTTGTTCCTTGTTATTGTAATGTTAAATACATCAAATAGCTACCAAGACAATAACAACAATGACACAGTATATAGACTGCAAGCCAGAGCCAAAAACCCTCCTCTTAAGGGGAAAACCCTTAAATCTCTTCTCTTCTTATAGATCCTTCAATTGACGAATACCATGACCTAGTGACTTAGACAAATACCCTCCAAGATAAATATCTACTTGGCCTCCTACTGCAAGAACTTTGACCTCCTACTGCAGATCCAAAATTTTGTCTCCTGGCAATTTTTGTTGCCCCTCTTGAAGACTTTGATCTTCTTCGTATGGCCTCTTCTTCCCTTCGCTTGTCTTTCCTTGAGACTTAGGGCTAGAGAGACACCCTAAGTGGCCTTCGCTTGACTTCTTTTCTCTCTTTCTTCCAAGATCGAACCAAAGATACCCCTTGCGCAGAAACCCTAGCTTCGACTTGCACGTGGGAGAGAGAACTAGCACAAGCACTTCGACTTTCCTCGACCTCTTCTTTGCCCTTCTCTTTCGAACTCTTCTTGTCCTCTTCTTCGCATAGAATGAGTGATGAGTGAGTGAGAACAATGGACGATGAGTTCCTCTCTCTATATATAGGCCTCTTCAAGGGTAGACGTGGCTCTTCATTTAGGCCGACTTGACAACTTATAGGTTGCCTTGATCTTGGAGGGCATTTCCACACTTTAAAGATAAAAATAATTCTTCTTTAGAAGATACAAAGTTCCCATAGGGTCTTCAATATATGACAATGACTCTTAGACCTAGGACAAACCCTAGAAGCACTCAATGGGTGCTTGACCTATAAAATAAACGAATTTTTGCATGAAACCCATGCTCTAATAATAATACTTTATTTTCATTTTATAATTTACAAGAATACATTTCATATGTATGAAGACCGAACCTAGTTACACATTTTTCAACACTTCCTCTTAACTAGGGAGGTATTCATAAAAGGTACATGACCATTCTTAATCTAAAGAGATCTCATAAAAAGAGTCGGATTGCTAACCCATCTGTCTAGCATCATATTTAACCAGCGTTGTCACATAGCAAGGCCTTGACTAACAGCTCTATCTCTCCACAAGATTAGAGCACCATGACGGCAAGACCAATGATTTATAGACACCATCATCATTGTCTCTCAAGGTACATACTCCACTGAGGTGTTCACCGAGTATGACCTTCCTTTGGACTATTCTTATCTTGGATAGCTACTCCTCAAAGAATATCGGTCCACGACTACTCTTGTCTTGAATGCCCTACAACATTCTCAAAGAGTATCGAACGCTAGATGGTTACCCAATCCTCCATTCTTTCTTCCCAAGTGAAGACAAGAATTTGGTGTCTATCTCCCCCTGTCAATTAGGGAGGATATATCAACCAAACCAAGTTTGTGTCTCAAGTATACAAGCTTCTTGCTTGAAAGCGACTTTGTCAATAGGTCAGCTACCTACTCATCAGTGGAGATACACTGTGTAATATCCCCAATTTTGATTTTTAGCACTAGAGATGAGTTTGGTGAGAGGACACAATTCCAGCACCAGGACTTAGGAGGAAAAGAGAATATCGCAACTCTAGTGAAAGTGGAGACCACAAGAAAGAGAAATTCGACCAAGGAAACTCGCACTCTTGGCGGAGAGAGGAAAGAGCAGGGAATGTGAATTAGGAGAGAGAGAGAGTGGGGACCACACAGAGAAAAGGAGCCACGAATTATAAATAGAGCAAGAGGCACTCATTTTGGGCATTCATTCATCTATCATTCAAAAATTGTATCTTTGACATACCACACTTGAGCTAAAGCCAACTTTGCAGTGTTGTTTAGCACATGAGTGTCTCCGAGCAGAGATCTCAACCCTTGCTTCGGTGGACTTCGAGTGCCAGCCGAAGGAGGGAGTCCTAGCTATACCAGTTCATGTTGGAATTTCTAAGTCTAACCCATTAGAAACCCTTCATGTACTTTCTAATTTATTCCTACCTACTTGTTCTGTTAATTAACAAGTTCTTTACCATGTAAATACTCTAAGTAAATACAAGTGCATGCTCAACACATTACAGATCATTAACTGAAGGAAACAAAACAAGCACACAAGTGACACTGTTGTTTTTGGACCAACGTCCCCAGAAAAACCCAATGCGGGAAAACCAGGAAAGTTATCCGAGGGTTTTATTATTATGCAATTTCTGAATACAATCTGGGTGCCAAAACTAGCTCACCCAACAGAGAATAATCTCGACAGTAGTACCTATCCTTCGAAGACAGATGCTCCCACTGAAACCCCGGATAAACACTCCGGCAGCTGCTCAGCTCCAATCTGCCCCACGAAAAACCCCAGCGTCAGCCCCTAGGGACTACGTCAGCCTCTTCTGGCCTCTACATCAACTTTTCCGATAGTTCTGACAGTTCCCTGCAGTTCCGGCTTCTGCCCTCTACGTCAGCTTTCCTAGCTATTCCGCCAGTTCCAGGTGTTCCTGGCAATTCCAGCTTCTGCCCTCTACGTCAACTTTCCCGGTTGTTCCAGCAATTCCTGGCAGTTCCGGCTTTTGCCCTCTGCGTCACCTTTCACGGTTGTTCCAGCATTTCCAGCTTCTGCCCTCTGCGTCACCTTTCCCGACTATTTGTTAAAATTGGCAACCAGGGCAAAACGTCATGTGGGTCATCTTATTCATGGCTAATAATATTTTTATTAGACTCCTCTTGTCGCGAGGTGTAGGATTGATATAAAGATCATCCGATTCCGATAAGTATTCATGGAGATATGAATTTATTTTGATTATGGAATTATTATCAAGCCGACCTACAACTCATGTAGGCTCAGAAGCACAACAGTCGCATCTATTCACCCACCAACGTTGTGTATAAATATAAGAGGACTTTTCCTCATTTGGACTCACTCATCTCATCACATCTCTCTCTCTCTACTGCGCAGCTTTGAGTCTCTTCTCTACTGCACTGGAATGGGTCTCTCTCTCTCTCACACATGTGAAGCCGGAAGCTGCTGAATTTGAAGCTGCAACTGCAGAAGTAAAGATTGACTTGCGTGGCCTAGAAGATATCCTCTTTGGAACTGCGCTGTAGGTTCATCTGAACCTCCTCTGAAAGCCGCAACTTCTGGTGGTGGAATGCAGTCAATCCGATGAATGGTTTGCAAGATATCGACTGCCCTAGTTTGAAGCCGGAAACTGCTGAAACTGAAGCTGCAACTGCAGAAGTAAAGATTGACTTGCGTGGACTAGAAGATCTCCTCTTTGGAACTGTGCTGTAGGTTC
>APFE030185673.1:0-11324 GCA_000404065.3 Pinus taeda
TACATATACATATACATATACATATACATATACATATACATATACATATATATAAAGGAAACCAACACATTACTATGGATTTTGTGCATGTAAATTCATCTTCTTTCCCAAAAAATATTTTCCAATGTAAGCTAACACAGCATGTTATATTTTCCTGCATACAAATGTATATTTTTTTAAATGTAAGATAATATAAATCTTGCATGCATATACATGATATTAGTTCGAAAAAAAATAACATAATAGTTATGATAACATAAAAATGATCACATAATTTTTCTAAAGAAATATAGCTCAATAGTTCTTATGTCTATGCAAAAGACATATCTCTATAACATAATGACTATTCTTTGTGTATGCAAGTGCTTATCATAATAGCCCTATTTTAATGTATGCAACACATATCCCTCCTTTAAGAGGGTCTAGTTATTTATGTTGTATATGGGAATACTTTTCCTTTACAAAAAAGCTGATGCATTTAACTATTGTTTCAGTGCTTCTGCATATGTGTTCTTTTTAAATAAAATGATTGTTTTTTTGTGCAAATAACACATACTTATTTTCAAGAACCCAACATAGTTTCTCTATCTTTTATGTACAAACTTCTCATGCATTTGTTATCAAGAAAGTATCATAATTAACCCTTCTTTTGTGCATAAGAACTAGGAAAGCCTTTTTAAAATAATGGCAAAGCTAAACTTTTATGCACTAAACCATGAAATTAAATCAAACTATCCAATATACAACACACAAATAACTTATCTTTTTACCCACTGAAACATGTAATTTTTGCAAACTCTTGCAAAGGAATTAACACAATTGACTATCTTTCATGCACAAGAAAAAAATTATTATTTCCAAAGAAGGTTCCTATGACTTATGTTATCTCTGAGCATTTGATCTATGCATAGGTTATTATATTTTCGCATAACTAAATATTCCTTTTTCAAAATCAATTACCATAATTGGTTATCTCTTACACATGAGAATCCATGATCTCTTACGTGTGAGAATCCTTCGAAATCTTTTCCATGGATTTATTAAATATCTAAACTTTGCCATCAACATAACACACCATGGAAACTTTTTACCATAATCGAATACCAAACAACATATACTTTTTCAAATGATAAAAGAATAATTATCTATATTTGAATGCAATACAAATTCTTATCGAAAGAATAATAACATAATACCTTTTCATAACAACAGCTCGGGTAACCTATGTTTTCCATGCATAGAGATTTATGGGTTATTTTCAAGAAATTAATCTAATTAATTTTCCTTGGTTTACAACCCATGAAAACTTACCAAAAGTTACCTTGGTTAACTTATAGTTGAAGTCATGGAAGTATTTCCAAGAATTAATCTAAAAGATTCAAATAGAATATTCTTTTCTTATCTTAGGAAACTTTTATACAATCTTTTATAATTCATGTATATATATAAGTATTTTTTCTTTCCACAAATATAGTGTAGAGAAACAATGCAAATACTAGTAACATATCCATAGTTTTCCACATAAATTCTTTTATGTGTAAATTTCTCCATCATTTTTTTCCCAAGAACATAACATCATTAAAATCCTCTATATGCATAATATATATAAACTCTCCTTTTTAGGAAAATGTAGTAGCTTATCTTTTCTCCTTTTTAGGAACATGTAGTAACTTATATTTTCAAAAGAAACAAAAAATACTCATATATTTTTCCACATTCCTCAGTGAATGTGATTATATATATATAATAATATATTATATAAAATAATATATATATATATATATATTATAATAATATATATTAATATTAAAGATAAATTTTCTAAGAAATCTTTCCAAATATACCCAATTAAACACATATATTTTCCTTCATGAAAATGGATGATTTACTTATCTTAACTGTTGTTAGAGTCGATTAACCCATCCAAAAATGACTCCATAGGAAGAATGTGAATGGTCTCTTACTCTCTCCATGTATTTTTCAATCCTAAAGCATGGTTTTTTATTCAACCATTTTTCCTTTAAACCAACGAGAGCTAGCAAAGATGTAGACCATGTGACCATGTCTGGTATGTCAATTCTACATGAATGGAGCTTGGAATGAAAAAAAGTTTCTCATCTCTCCATGGGGCTTGGAGAAATGCTTTCACCTAATATTTGTAGTAGTGTCACTTCTTGGAATTATTGCCTTACTGTTTTTTGTGTTGCATTAAGAAAAACAACACAGTGAAGGAAGGTGAATCTCATTCCATTTTTTGGTAAGAAATATTCTATGTGCTATCTCATAATGAACTTACTCCCTATAACTAAATCCTCCATAGAATACATCTCCAATTCATAAAAATGGCAAGGTCGTTATCAAGAACCAATAACCATGACAAGAATATTTATTAATTTATTTACCAAGAAACATTTATTTCTATCAATTGTTTCATTAACATTAAACCTGGTAATTTAACACGGTAATTAATAATGTTTCATGAGAATCAAAGGAATATTAGATACTCCCCTCCTTAAAGATAACACCGTCCTCAGTGTTCATCTCTCATTGGAACTTTAACTTTTACTCATGATATAACAATATAAACAACCCAAAAGGGAATGATTCCCCTTCAAAATGAAGGATTTTATTCCAAGAAATACCAATAAGAAATAATAATAAGGCTATAACATAAGAAAAATCAATAATCATAAGCAGTTATAGATGTGAAAATGTACAAATTCTACTTTCCTTTGCTCAAATTCATAGAAGCCAAACACAATCTCTATACCAACTTATTGTTACATACCAATTACTCTTAGAAGTCATGGTCACTTTTACACAAGCACTCCAATGGTTTAACAAATCCAACAAGAAGAACCACGTAATCTATGATCAACAAATCACATTCCACCACAAAGGATTTTGTAAATTTTGGAGTAGCTAAAATCAGAGCTTGGCACAATGCCTCTTTAATATGTTCAAAGTAATTAGTTTCTTCTGGAGTCCAAAAACTACATCTTTCTTCAATAATGTTGTTAGAGATGCTGCTATTTTTCCCATAATTCTTAACAAACTTGTGATAATACCCTGTCAACCCAAGAAATCCTCGAATATGGCTTAGTATTGTGTGGATTTTTCATTCCCTGATGGCTTTAATTTTGTTAGGATCTACCTTAAGACCCTCGTGAGATACAATATGACCCAAATATTCCACCTCCTTTACTCCAAAAAAACATTTGGAGGTTTTGGCATACAATTGTTTCTCCTCCAATAGTTTGAGCACTTTGTCAGCATGTTGAACATGATCCTTCCAAGACTTGTTGTAGATTATTATATCATCAAAAAATACTAACACAAATTTTCTAAGGAAAGGTTTGAAAATGGAATTCATCAAACCTTGAAATGTGGAAGGTGCATTAGTAAGGCCAAAAGCCATCACCAAAAATTCATAATGAACTTTATGAGTTCTAAATGTTGTTTTCAGAATGTCTTCAGTGTTCATTCTAATTTCATGATATCTTGAACGAAAATCTAGCTTGGAAAAGTAAATTGCTCCATGTAGTTCACCTAATAATTCATTAATGACAAGAATGGGAAATTTATCTTTAATAGTGAGCTTCCTGATCTCCCTATAATCTAGACACATATGTTATGATCCATCCTTCTTGTGTACCAATACTACTAGAGCATGGAAAGAACTTTGGTTAGGTTGAATTAAACCTTCCTCTAGCATTTTTGCAACCATACGTTCAATTTCACTCTTTTGGGGATAAGGATATGTGTATGGTCTGATGTATGGAGGAACGCTTGCTAGAATCAAGTGACTAGAATGATCATGATCATGAATAGGTGGAAGGCCTTTAGGAGTCTCAAATACCTTGAAATGATTTTCTAAGATTCTTTGGAAATCTAGAGAAACAAGTAATTTCAATGTTTGAACATCTAGTGACAATAATTGTGCCATTATGCATTTTTGTTCTTTCTTAAAAAACTTTGTCATTCCTTTAGATCTTATTATCTTCCCTAGTTTCCCTACAATGCCTTAATTCAATTTTCTTTCCTTCCCAAGAAAATTTCAAGAAAAATTCTTGAAAATTAAAAGTTATCGTCCCTAAAGATTGTAACCATTGGACTCCTGATACAACATCAACATCACCCATTAGAATGGAAAGCATTAGAATAGTCAATACATATTCTCCCATCGTTAGATTGATGTTATGGCACTTCCCTGAGCAATTTATAGTTCCTCCATTCGCAACCATCACTTGACACTTTGGTGCTGGATATAGGAAGCAATTCAATTCCTTGGCTATTTTACAATGATTAAAATTATAGGTACTACTAGAAGTGATCAACACTATTACCTTTTTTTCTTAATATATCCTTCTATATTAAGAGTTTGTGTTATCACTCAGGTTGTTCCCTTTGACTCCCAAGGGAATACGGCCGAGGTAACCACAAACCAATCTTTGGACTCCTGGTCCTAGCCTACCAACAGTCAGAGAGGGCTCTCTCTTCAGAATTTAACTTTGTTTAAGGGGTGATTTTAGGCTAGATATGATGCACATGGGTTTTGATTTGGTTTAGTGGGATGGTTGATCTTAATCAATCAGAGTTAACATGCAAAGTGTAAGAAGTTCAAACCATTGGGCATGGAGTCATGATTGTGAACTAAAGGGTGTTTTTTCTTTGGTAGAAGAAGGGAATATGGAGCAGGATAGCTACACATGGCACAATGATTTTATGCTAGAACAAGAGTGAAATGGAGGTTAGGAAATGAGAGGAAATTAAGGATCTCTCATTCAGCCAAAGAGGGAAAGTGGATGAGTGATATCTGGGAGCAATGAAGAATTCCCAGACAGCATTCATATGTGAAGGGAACAGCTTAAACATGCGCAATTAAGAATGCATATTCATCACTAATTTAGAGGAAAACATGGAAAGTTGCAAGAATTGAGAACAGAGAGCATGAAAACCAATTCTGGTCTATTCCTTTTTCCTGCAACTTAGATTATGATATATATTTGGTACAGCTATGTATAAACTGATAAACGAAGGGAGGAAAAACTTATTGAACCATGAGCAAGCACGAGAATTCCATACCAATTTCTTCAGCCATTAAAAGCACAACCAGCCAGTTCAAATGCAAGCATTCCAGCAATCTTTGATTACAGAAGTTCTTAATATTTACATTGCAGCTCTCAAAATGAGAGATCAACCAAACAACCCACCAACCCTTTTTACATTGTTCAGGGTTGTATTTATAGGCAAAATATCTACAACAAATATCTGCTAGAAGATCTTTTTTAGGAAATAAATGCAGTTAACCTAGCTTGTCTTATAAGTAATGAAAATATCTATCTAATGCTACGTTGGGGGCAGTTGTTTCAAAAATGAGGCTATATGTCGTCCTTTGGCAGCTCTGCTTGTCCAATCTACAATTACTGTGCCCTCCACTTCTTATCTGCACCTCTTAGTCGGTTCTGCTGCTCTTAGGTGACTATGATTCCCATTAAATCTATTGTGATTTGGTTTTAATGGCCTGTGACTCTATTCTGGTATTTATTGACTTTGTTTCGATGGTCTTTAATGCTTTCTCGGCTCTAATATGGTCGATCGGATACTCTTTGCAGCTTCACTGATACTCTTTAATTGAATCTGGGCCTCTTCTTTCCTCTGATAGACTAAAAACTGTTAAATCGCCCCTTTTCTGCCCTTTCGAGGCAAAAACAATCGCTGACAAAAAAGATTCCCCATTTTGGCCTATTTCCCATAGCGATGCGCGATTAGCGTTAAGCACTAATCACGCATCGAAAACTGCCTCAGAATTTCATTCCAGGCCTCTGAAGTGTTGATTTCGCACTTGCGTGCTTTCCTTTCGACGGATGATGTCAGCGGTATGGCGGGTGATGTCGGTGGTACGGCAAGTGACGTCAGTAGTGGGACCCAGTACAGATGATTATGTCAGTAGGGTGACGTGGCAAGGTGAAGTGGCAGGGCGACGTGGCAGGGTGACGCAGCAGGGTGCAGCACAGTGGCAGGTGAGGTGGCAGCATCGTCATGCGGTGAAGTGGCAATAGGGGAGGGCGGTAAGCGGTTTGCGTCATACCACTTTTGGTACGGGGGCGGTATCTGTCAGGGGCGGCCCGACGCAATGAAAAGCCGACAAGTGTCCCGGTGTACGACGGTGAAACCGTCGACCATCGGGCACTATTGTGCCATCATGAAAGGGCGCTCGATATGCATGAGGGTCGTCGGATCTGGGAGAGACGATCCGACAGTGGACAGGAGGGGAAGATGAGCAGGTTTTAAATAAAAAGCATGCGCGATAAACGTTGATTATTCGCGGCGGTGGGTGGGTTTAAACTTTAGGCTTATTGGGTTAAATGCGCGCTCGGGGTCATGGTCATTCATTGACCAAATATCAATGAAATCCAAAGGTTATGCATGTGTAGGGTGTGGTTTAGCATGGTTATTTATTTAATCGGAGGTTTAAACAAATCCCAAGGGAAACGAACGTGGAAGGGCTAATACCAAGGCCCCAGATAGACCTGGTATTTCCCGGACTTTTATTTATTCGGCTATAGTTGCCATGGGGTGGGATATTTAATATTTTTGGGTTTTTTATATAGTTTTCACATAGTGGGAGATAGGGGAATGACTTGGGGAGATAAATAATAAAGTTAGGAGTTAGTATGACTTGGTGGAGTGGAAATGTAAGGGGAATAATGGATTTGTGTAAAGATTATTTTTACATAAGAAATGTGGCTTCTTTTCACTAAGCCAACTCAGATGTCAACTTGGCTTTTAAACAAGAATGGAATGAAAATGGACTTTTGGGCAGATCCTAAGGTCCTTGAGGGGATGTTAGTGAATGATTTGGGAAATAAGAAGAAAGGGGAGTTAGAGATGCCTTGCCTGATCTGATCAACATGAGAAAGTGCCACAAAACTGTCATCTGGATAGATATGACACTTGAAAATATGAAATGGATCACATAGCTTGATTTCTGCAACCACATAACTACTTACCCAGCCTACTTTACCTAGCATTTTTTCTTCTTTTGGTTTGGGTGCACTTGAACTAGCAAACCCAACTTTTCAACTTTTTCTTTTATTTACTGTCCTCCTACCTACATCTACACTTATTCCATCCAGGGGCTCAGATTAAGCTGTTGAGCACCCTTGCTTCTCTACCTATCTAAGAATCTGCCCATATTAAGTTGTTTGGATAGATAATGATTCTCTATATTCTACAACAGGAAATTGAAACCTAGGGAGACCAAGATTAAGCTGTTTGGACCTCCCTTCAACTGAAAATTCTTCAAAATTGGAATACAGCAGAGGCACTTAGGCTGGCAGACTCTCATGGACACTTTTTTGGCCTGAGAATCAAATATGGAACATTGCAGCCTGCAGAGCATGACATATTTAGCATGTAAACATGTCAATTATGAAAGATGAATACCTGCTATGAGCAGGAGGCTAACAGTTTGAAGAGTGGTAATTTCTACCAATGCATTACAAGATATGGTCAGATTCATTTCTTCTTTCTCTAGGGTTCGTTCATGGTGTATATCCTCTTATTTTGATTTTTCCTATTCTTTTTCTTCCTCCTCTTCACAATCTATGTAAAATAATTTATCAGCACACTTATGACCCTTAGTGTATTTGTTATCACAACTATAACAAAGACTTTTCTCTTTTTTCCTCCACTTGTTTAGGTGTCAACCTTGTAGGTTTTGGGAGGCTAAGAGCAGCAACACTTCCATCTTTACAATTGTGAGTGGTTGACTTCCTTATTGCCATAATTTTGCTTTCGACTCTTCTTGTCACCTTGATGCCTTCTCCAATGAATTAGGTTCCCAAAGTCGAACCTCATGTTAGATGTTATCCTTTAAATTCCCTATGAATACATCAATCCTATGCTCCTCTGGAATATCATTTACCTTGATATTCTATGTTATGAAACCAACACACAAAAAGATAGAAAATATAGATCAACAACTTCAAAATCAGCCTCTTCGAGGGGGCATCCTCCTTTACATTACACAAATGAACAATTCTTCGATGATACAAATGACAAGACCTCCTTTCTATATATAGGAGTCTAAGGGGTCCCAATACAATCATAACCTACATAACAATAATATTGTAGGGGCACAACAATAAAAATAGTGGGCTTCTATGGGGCATAATGATAACAACATGGGGACTATATGGGCACAATAATACAATAAGGGGGTTGCACTAATAGCAATAAGGGGTTACACTAGTAGTATAGGGACCTAACATTCTATCTAATTTGGAAGTCCTCAATGTGCTCCACCATTGAACCATTTTGTTTGAGGTTTATCAATTGGCTAAAGAAGGCATTACTCTTTGTATCTTCATAATATGCTATCAATTCCTCTGTAAAATTTCACAAAGTTACCAGTGATTTACGATAAAAAATTCATTGATACCATACAAATTGATTAGTTTCTAAATATAAAGATGTGGTGCATACATTTTTTGTGTGTTGCACATCATGTAGATCAAAGTACTACTCTATTTGTAGTATCCATGTTGCTGGATCATTTCCATCAAACTTCCTCAATGGATATTTATAATGTGGTGAATCTTAAACCCAATGTTAGAGTCTCTAAAATCATATTTTATATCCCTTTTATCCTCATCTTAATTTTCATGGAGTACCTTGTCCCCACTAGGAAGTGTTTCTTGTAGGAACTTTGTCAAACCTTCCATGTATGCTTTTAAACCATTCTTCAAACCATCCATCTTAGCTTCCATGTCTTATTTTAAATAATCTACCAAACCTTCCATGTTGTCTTTTATTTTTGTTTCTAAACCATCCATCTTAGCTTCCAATTCATTTTTGGTTACTCTTTATGAGAGAAAATTTTGTTGCACTTGGTCTCGTAATTTTGATATATCAAGTTGCATTTCTTCTTTTTCTTCATGTGTCATGGTAGATATTTTTGGTTGCTTACTAGGTGTGTCCATTTTTTGTTTTGAGACATTTTGGAATCAAAAATAATATCTATGCTTCACTATGCCCTTTGAATCACTTCAAACTAATTTTTCAAACAAAAGCTATACAAAATAAAATTAAAAAATACACACTTTTTCTTGCTTTTTAGGATCTCGATATTGAAACCATTATATCTATGTAATTTCGACTCTCTAAGGTCTAAAATTTCATCCTATGGTAGCCCTATTAGTTTTCTTTCCAACATCACAAGTCAGACTGAGATTCGATTCTTCAAGATAAAGTTATGCTCGATATCCCACGATGAACTGATTATGGACTGGTTCAGTAGAGAAAACTTGTACAGACTTCCACATGTCACTATTTCATCCTTCAACCATGAAAATGATACATGAAAAAATAAATTTTTTGCAATTTTATTCACCTTTTACAAAATTCAAATTCGATACTAGTAGAGAAAGTTATGATGATTTTCCTTAGGTCACTTGTTTGAGACTTATTTTTGGAGCCTACAAAAACCCTAAATTCTTGGGAGCATATCTCAAACAATATAGGAAACTAAGATATGAAATTCTTATACGAAATTCACCAACATTTCATCTCCACGTGGTCAAAATTTTAACATCTTAAGCCTCGTAGAGAAAACGTTATAGTGAAAATTCCAAGAAGAACTGTTTGAAGCAACGAAACCCTAAAATCCAAAGCTCTAATACCAAATTTTATGCAACCAAATCACAAAAAAAGAAGAAAAGATAGATCAACAACTTGAAAATTATCCTCTTAGAGGGGGAAACCTCTTTTACATCACATAAATGAACAATTATTGAATTATACAAATCACAAGACCTCCTTGGTATTTTTATGAGTCTAAGGGGGAGCAATATAATCAGAGCCTACATAACAATAATAATGTAAGGGAACAATAATAATAATAGTGGGCTTTTATGGGGCACAACAATAACAATATGGGGCTACATGGGCACAACATTAATAATAAGGGGAATAAACTAGTATTATAGGGACCTAACAAATTATTTGCACTGACTAGTTGGTATATCGGGTCATTAAGATAGTGGTTGGAATATGTTACCATAGATGAATGTGGCATTCCTATGTAGGAATGTTGTTGAATGTCTTCCTTGAATTCATGTAATTATTTTAAGTCGGTTTATTGGTATTAGGGGTGATTTTAGGGGCGAATGTTTTCCCTTTGGCGAAATTAAGGGGTTTTAAATTTTTAGTGGGCGTATATTTTGTATCATAGTACATTTTTACAAATCACCTCAAATAGCCCACCATATTTTAAGGGAGAGGGTAAAAAAGGTAAATTTAGCCCTTGAAATTAGGAGTTACAACCTTCCATTCACCCATTTTCAAGAATAGGTTTTATTTAAGTGAATCCATTCGCCCATTTTCAAGAATAGGTTTTATTTAAGTGAATCTTATGGGCCAAAGGCCCAAATACCATATTTATAAAAGAGGTATGGTAAATTAATAAAAATATAAATAAATGAGAGGTATGGTAAATAAATAAAGCATAATTAATAAAAATATAAATAAATGAAAGGTATGGTAAATAAATAAGGCATTTTTTATATTTAATCCATAAGTCACCTTATATACATGCAAGGGTGTAAACAAATAAAAATATAAGTAAAGTGGAGGTATGGTAAATAAATAAAACGTCTTTCTATACTTACTCAAAAGGTATGGTAAATAAATAAAAATATAAATAAACTAGACGTATGGTAAATAAATAAAACATCTTTTTATATTTAGTCCATAACCCTCTTCTATTTATGAAGGCTCAAGAAAGAGGTTTTATTTAAGTGAATCCTATGGGCCAAATACCATATTTGTAAAAGCGGTATGGTAAATTAATAAAAATATAAATAAGCAAGAGGTATTGTAAACAAATAAAACATTTTTTTATATTTACTCCATAAGTCAACTTGTATTTATGAATGGTATGGTAAATTAATAAAAATATAAATAAATGAGAGGTATGGTAAACAAATAAAACATTTTTTTTTTTTATTAATACCATGAAAAAAAACATTATTAACCCTAACATTAGAATTAATAAAAATATGGCACATGGTATTGACCCATGGTATTCACCAAAATGGCACATGGTATTGACCCATGGTATTCACTTGGAATGTAGCCTATTTAAATGAGGGAATTAAACCAGAATAGATCCATCTTTACTCTGGATCTACTAACCCCCGAAAGGTATCAAATATCGTGATATGCAAACTAGCATAGAGTGAAAAAATATTTGATCCGATCAAGAGTAAAAATGGATGTTGTAATTTAATGTATGTTAAACATTTTAGCTTGTTTAAAAT
>APFE030185691.1:0-14131 GCA_000404065.3 Pinus taeda
ATAATAGAAAACATTAAGGTATGCCTTAGGGTTCTAATTTTTATGCAAAAATATCTTGTAAATGGTGTTAATTCTATTATACTAGTCTCATTATCAATAACCTATGACATACATTCTTGGGTGGGCATTACTTATGGATTTGAGTTATCAAGTTGTGGTTTGGTTTTTGGCTTAATAATTATGAACAAAATGTTATTTTTATTGACTGTGAGTATGGTTGAAATATATTATTCTTATTATAATGAAATCCTCTTTATCTTCCAACTAGCATCCACTTCATTAAATATCGCTCTAGCAATATGGGACACTTGTCCTCAAGCTCACTATTTGATTTCCCTAGGGCTTAATGTGATGGAACTGGTTTTGGTAAGGTGGTTAAGGGTAACTTCTGCTCCCTCCACTTCACCATCGGCTTGGTCATTCTGTAGTTTTTCTGTCGAGTTCTACAATTTTTAACTCACCTTAATGGAGTTAGGGTTTCCTTCACCTCCTTTCAATCTATGGCACTAGCATATGTAGGTAAGTTTATGGTGTCCTTGGTTAATCTCATTTATAGGTCTTACAATGCAGAGAGATATTCCCTTGTTCTCATACCTAGATTTCATAATAAAAAAAATATAGTCAGCGATTGTGCTAGGTATTTCTTCACTGTAGGTTTGGATGTGGAATTCAACAGGCCATCAACTCAAGTAACCAAGAACCTCACTTTAGGTTTTCTTCTTTGAGTCGCGGGTTTCAATGTATAGGGTTATTAGTCATACTAAAATACCATGCTCGTGGTTTTCAACATAGCATCGACTAGCCTGATCCTACTCTATATTAGGTATGTTCATGCTCTAAGCTTATTGTATTTGGTTATTATCCATTTCTTTGGTTTATAATGATATATTGTCTTACTTATTCTTGTATATTTTGGTCGCATGCATGTTAGGGTTCCAACTTGGTCTCCTTCCTTTTTTCATGAATTATGTCATTTAGTGCTTTCAAATTTTATATTTAAGATTTACCTAGCCTTATTTTCTTTCCAGGTTCCACTTTCTTCCATTCTTCTCCTTAGTATGAGGATCTATGATAATATGTGATTTCTGAGCGTGGACTCATTAGGGTTTTGGAGTGTGTCTCACAGATTTTGGCTACATCTAGTTTATAGCTTTGTTCCCTTGTGATTACTGTAGAAAAACCCTTATGCACTTTTATTTTTATTACAGGGTTGCAAAGTTTAATTAAATTGGTACCCCTCATGTCAAGGTTTTGTTCATAATTTGCTACACATTACTTTTGAATCCATTATTGTTACAGTCATTTAAAAGGTTGTTGTTTAAATTACATGATATAAATTCATTTCTCGACTTTTATTATTCTCGATAAGTATTAAGTACCATTATTAACTAGGTGCCTTTACTTCTAAATAGTCTTTTATTGATTTATTAAGACTTGATGTCAGTTACATTTTTAGTCAGGTCCTTCCTATTCGTATAAACGTGTTTTATATATTTCAGTCTGAGCACAATTACTTCATTTCTTTTTACATGTCATGTAAATGTATATTTATTCAATGGAAGTTATTACTTACAGAGTGTTTAAGGGTGGGGCTCAAATTTATTTCAAGGGTAGAGCTTATTATAGTACCCTTTATCTATGATCTCTACTTCCACAAGTATTCGCTCTAAGCGAGCATTGTTTCATTGCTTCCCTTGTGGAGTCTATAAAAATAGTTTGTCCCCAAAGGGTTTGATATTCTCAGTGCACTTACTTATTTATTCATTTCAAGTGTACCAAAATTAATTCATATTACTTACTCTCGAACTTTTATATGTTGTAATTTAATAATAGAAGTACATTTTATGCAAAGGTTGCTTATGGTAGAAATTACTTTTCATCTATTGTAGTATATCTTTCCTAGCTTTTTTTTAAAGTTATTTAATAACTTGATCTATGACAATTACTAACAATCGTTTGTTTTCTTATAATTCGTTTTTCCATTTTAAAGGATTATTAGCAATACTATGGAGAGTAGGCGGGATTGTTTTCTTATAATTCATTTTTCCATTTTAAAGGAGTATTAGCAATACTATGGAGAGTAGGTGGGATTTGGCCTTCTCTTGGGACCTTCCATTAGCCCTTCAAAATACTTAGGTATAGTTATGTACAAAAATAAGGATTGATCCCAACATGGAATTTTGATCTATTATGGGATCTAACATGTTTCTCCAATATGGTCACTATTATTAGTACCTCACACAGAAACTTATATTGTAGCATGGAAAGAAATCTTTGTTCACATTTATTTTCCCACAGATATTTATGTGAAGCTTTACCATCAAACTTTACACATATTTCCATTTAAAATTTAGAGAGACTTTCAAGAAAATCCTTTTTATCAAATAACTACTTGCAAAAACAGTTTCATAAATTTCTAACATTCATAGTAACAGTTTTGTTCTGAGAGAAACATTAAAATATACAAATACTTATCTCATAGGGTTGAAGTTGTCACAGAATTTACAGGGAAGAAGGACCACTCTTCCCAACCAATGAGAATGAAAATCACATACAATTCTCCCCCCAAGCTGGTTTGTCACTCCCAAAACATTTGATTGACAATGACCGAGCAAGTTTTTTCTAAGGACATCAAGACTATACAAGTCTAGCACAAGAACTCATAGACTCACTAGTCTACCTTGGGGTTTCTATTGGCCACCAACTAGCTGAGGAATACCTTAACTACGTTTCTATTGGCCACCAACTAGCTCAAGAATACCCTAATTGGCCCTAACTAGGTTTCTATTGGCCACCAACTAGCTCAAGAATACCCTAATTGGCCCTAACTAGGTTTCTATTGGCCACCGACTAGCGCAGGAATACCATAACTCGCAGTGTCATTCTATGGTGCTCTCTCATACCTTCCTTGACTTCTTTTCCTAAGTGAGATGATTTATTTCCAAGGAAGGAAGTAATTTTCCTCTAACTATCTAGTTTTTTCCTCATGAATTCCATGACTTGTCATAACCACTTTTATATAAAATTAAGTTTTCTGCTAGGCTTTCCACATAGTCCATGATTTTTCAAGTCTTTGCAACAAAAATAAATTAAATATTTACTTTTCACTCAGGGGTGTTACAACAACAACAACAACAACAACAACAATAATAATAAGAATAAGAATAATAATAATGTTTATATGTTATATAAATTAACGGGGAAATTAAATCCTGATTATTGTAACATTTCAAGTATCATTATTTTACATTTTGACACTTCTATTAGAGCTTAATTTTGAATGGAGAAAATATTTGTTGAAATTACATAGTTAAGCTATTTTATTCCATGTATTCAAGGGATTTTCAATGAGTTGAATTCATTTAAAAAATGAATTAAATTCAAAAATGTAATTTAAAAAATGGATTTTCACCTTAACCATTTCATAGATGGATTAAGATCAGTGATTAAGATGGATCTATACTAATAATGACAATATTAAATTTTAAGAATGGATTTTCACCTTAACCATTTATAGATGGAATTAAGATGGATACTTACTAATAATGACAATATAATTTAAAGAAATTTTCATTATATTAGTAAATTTATTAAATCATTTCTAAATATTTTTATTAAACTATTTCAAATATCTTTTCTTTTTAGAATTTTATGATTTGAACATGGACTAAAAAAATAAAAATAAAAATTTTTATTAACAAAATTAAATACCCTTACCTATTTAATTTTCCCTTTATATTTACACAAGGTAAACTCTCTTTGAGTTAAAACATTTACGTTTAAAAACTTTGTTCAAATTAATATTTTATTGTTATAATTGCGGTAATAATTTACAATCTCTCTACGGTAATAATTTAGGGTGATGTATTTACGATTTCTCTGTGGTAATAATTTAGGGTGATGTATTTACCATCTCTCTGTGGTAATAGTTTAGGTTGATGTATTTGCAATCTCTCTACGGTAATAATTTAGGGTGATGTATTTAGGATCTCTCTGCAGTAATAATTTATGATCTCTCTATGATAATAATTTACAATCTCTGCGGTCATAATTTACGATCTCTGTGCGGTAATAAATCATGGTCTCTCTGCGGTAATAGAAAAACAATCTAGGGCACGTGCGTCTATGGTCCATCTTGCTGATATCAGGTGCACAAATTCCTTATCTTTTTCTAATACATATCTTCTCATATATTTTCAAGTATGAATAATTCACCGTAATTACCAAAGATTACCAAAGGTAGACCTAGCACAGTTACTCTACAGAGCCTCTATGAGTACATAGAGTCTTTAGAGAAACATAGAGAAGAAAGAGAAGTCAAGCTACAAACAGAGTTAGTAGCCATGCTGGAAAATCAATTCACATCTCTTGAAGACAAGATCCAAAAACAAACAAAAAATAAAATAGAACTATTGGAGAATAACATTGAGGCATTGGAGACTAGGTTGTAGGTTATAGAAAAACAAAACCAAGACATGAACCAAATATCCTGGCAAGTAGATGTTGATATTTTAGAGAGTCTTAAAATGAAGGACATGATTAAAGAGCTAGAAGAAAAATTTAATAGCCGCCTCACTCTAAATAGTGTGACAGGTAAATTAGATATCAAACCAATTAAAGATAAAATGAAAAAATTGATAGAATTAGACCATGAGCGTAACAAAAGGGCCTTGAACCTTATAATCTTCAGTTTGAGACAGGAGGTAGACGAGGATACTTTAGCCATAGCCCAAATAGAATTACATAACAGATTACAAATTGAAACAATGTGTCTCAGAGAAGCAACAAGGTTGGGGAAACTAACTGAGAATAAAGGAAGGTTGATCCGAATAAAGGTGAGCTCTACTGACCATAAGTATGACATACTTAGTAAAACCTCAAGTCTAAAAGGAACGAGAATATTTATAAATGAAGATCTCATTCCAGAAGATCAAGCAAAATTGAGAGAGGAGGTTCAAAAGGTAAAGGAATCTAGGAAGTAAGGAAAAAGGGCAATAATCAGAAATAGAAAAGTCGTTATTCAAGATAGAAACCAAAAAGATAATAATAAATAGCAATTCAACATGCTCTGGATTCTTTCTTGGAACTATCGGGGCTTTCCATGGAACAAAGGCCCCAAGCTAAGTTGGATCTCGATTGGTGTTGATATTATTTTCCTTATTGAAACTTTGGAGAACGAAGAATCTAAGATCCCTAACATAGATGGCTTTACATTATGGTCTACCTAGAATAAGCGATTCTCCCGTAGAGGCATTGGGGGTATAACTTGTACATTAAGAAGAACATCTCTCCCCATGCTAGGATTTATAAAAACAACCCTTACAACCAATATAGCTGGATAGAAATTGCTAACATTTATGATAAAAATACCTACATAACAATCTATTATTCCCCCCTCCCCCCATCAATTCTAAACTCTATAAGAAAAAGAATCTAGATAAAAATAGTCCTTACAATGGTTTAGAGAATGATATTTCTAGCCCAAAGAATGAAGGCAATATCCTTTTAATGGGTGACTTTAATGCTCAAACTTCAAGCAACCAAGGTATTCTTCTAAGCAATCATTCCAACCCTAATCCTCTTTGGTTAAACGAAGACCTTCCTCTGGCTAGTCATTACAAAAGGAGCTCTAAAGACCTCATGGAGAATTTGTTTGGTTCAGAGCTAGTCAAGCTCTGTAATGCTTAGGATCTCATAATTTACAATGGTCTAAAGAAGTGGCCCAATTCTAGCCAGATGACCTACATCCATGGGCTTGGTAGCAGCATGGTAGACTATGTTATCTCTGATCTCCCTCTATACAACGAAATGACAAATTTTGACATCTTAAATGACCACGAGCCTCACTCTGATCACAGGCCTTTACTTATAACTCTCAGTTTTGTCATGAGGGGTGGTCGGAAGATATTAAGTGTAATATCAGAGTTAAACAAGGTTTCCCCTTCTCCCCTACCTTATTTTGCATTTACATCAACAAGCTAGAAGGTTGTTTAGAGGAAGCGGGATGTGCTGGTATGATCTTAGCTGGGATAGTCATCATCCTTCTTCTCTAAGCTGACGATATTGTTCTTCTCGCAAGGTTCCCATGTGATCTTGATAAGCAACTTATACTTCTTAAGGATTTCTGCTCTACCATGTGTATGATTGTTAACACTGACAAAACAAAAGTTATGATTATCAAATCCAAGAAAGACATTTACGCTAATTTTATGTATGACAATAGTAAGCTGGAGGAAGTGTCTTCCTACAAGTAACTAGTAATTGATATTCATCACAAGCTCAACTCGAACTATATGTTATTTGCGGTAGGCATCCAAAATTTCGGGCCTCCGCCATCCTGGGGGTTATTCGTAGCGACAGCTCAAGCTACGTCCCGAGTTCGAATAGTCTGGCTATGCTCACATTTTGCAGTACCAATTCAAAATTTTCACCTTTCGCCGTGCAAAATTACTTAATTCCAACCATCTGAAAATATTGTTTAGAAGTTTTGAGGATCTCCCAATCAAATTAAAATATCAATTGAAAACTGAACAGGATCAATCAAATTACAAATTCAATTATCTGCTGCCAAATTCCTACCACATTCTCTGAACCTCGAACCATATTGAATGGATGTACTTCAAAGCTTCTGAGCATCTAGAGTATTGGGATACTCTAACACATATGGTTTCGTATTACAATTTAGGTTTAAAAAGAGAAAATGGATGCCGGCCAACAGACCAATTCTCTTACCACTTCTCCACTGTAACCCTAAAAATATCCTCCTATCAGAGCCGGGCCATCATGTGCACGGTTGAACAACATATGCTACATGTACCAATTCTGCATATCAAAGAAAGATACTGCAAGTTTTTCAGATAACCAGAAAATAAATTTATTATATCGGCTTCAAATCTTTAAAGGAATTTGTAAAGCTCAATTCAAAAGCAATTCAAGACTAAGAATAAGAATCCATTTCAGAGAACCGAACTTGCAAAAAATTGTGATGCAAACGGACCAGAATGCGATTCCCCCGGATCAGATGCCGGTTATAAAACCCTACAGCTATTTAAAAGAAATCCTCAAAAGAACCGAAAATGAGAAAATGCGAAAAATGTGATGCAGACAGACCAGAATGCGATTCCCCTGCTTATAAAACCCTAAACCAATTTAAAATAAATCATCGAAAGAGGAGCAGACTCTAAGCGCTCGTGAATTTTGTAACGGCTTTAGTACCCTCAGACAAAGCGTGCTTGGCTACCTCCCCTGGAAGAACGAGTCTTACGGCTGTCTGGATCTCCCGGGAAGTAATAGTTGGTTTCTTGCTGAGGCGAGAGAGTCTGGATGCCTCGTTCGTTAATTTCTCAAATAAATCATTGATAAAACTGTTCATGATTCCCATGGCATTGCTGGAAATACCCATTTCTGGATGGACCTGCTTCAGAACCTTGAAGAGATAGAACTTCGAAGGCTTATTTTCTCTTCAAGCGGATTTCTCCGCCATGGGCCATTTTTCCAGCCAAGGGTCTCCTCTCGGCCTGCGGGACCATTGATGTCACTATCGTGACTCGAGCCTGAACCCACAGAAAAGAATAGGTTAATGAGGACTTTTGATTTTTTTTTTTTTTTAATTGGGAAGAGTTTCGTTATAAGTTAACGATGGATTTCTTTATTTATTTTTTAATTTCGAAGAGTGTTTGGATAAACTATCCATAAGTATTTTGAATATAAAATCAAATGTTAATGTTTGGTTTTAACAACTTTTACTAAAATAAGACAATTTTTTTTTTTCAAAATTTAAATGAATTTAATGATAACTAAGATGGATTTTTATTTATTTTTAACTTCGAAGAGTTGTAATATAAGTATAAATATAAATTTAAAAAGGTTTTAACCAGGAATTTATTTATTTATTTATTTATTTTTTAATAAAGAGTTTTGTTATAAGTTATAAATAAGCTTTTTGAATATACCGTCAAATTTTTTGTTATGGTATAATTGTATGGACTGCATGGGCGTGAGGAGCAATGACGCTGACATTGTGAACTTTTGTGTGCATTAACACTACCATCGCCCTAGGGGGGCCTCGAGCTTGACCCTCCCCTTCCACTTGAGCTATCCGTGTTTTAGAAATTGGTAGCAGCATGCAATAAACATCAAAGAAATGAAAACTAGTAGAAGTTTGTCAAAAGAATGGAAACCATCCCCACAGTTGTACTGCCAATTGAGGAACCCTGCAGATCAGCTTTGAACCTAGCAGAACGAGGGCTTATTAGGTAGTTCACTGAGCTATGGCACTCACCTAAAGTTGTAGATGGCTCGGTGCAAAGGAATTGGCAACTTCTTGTCAAGGAAGAAATCAAAAGCCATTTCGTCGGCAAAGGCTTCTTTGTTGTCGTCTTTGAAACGATAGAGGACAAGAATCTCATATTCAGAAATGACCCGTATTTCATGGGCCCTTAGGGTTTGTACCTGAACCTAGAGCAATCATAGGAGGGGGGCGAGAACTCGAAAGGAGAACAATGGACTCATGTCTAGAAATCAACATGAGCTAAGAAAAACAACATAATCAAAGGGAAAGGAGCATCCACGAGGAGCGGTGCTCCACCCATAGTACAAGTGGAAGGGATCACAGTCCCTCCAAGAGCAAACATATCCACCAATCCCTTTGAAATAATCAGTACATCAGAAAAACACCTTTATCTAACAGAAGAAGAGGAGGAAAAGCAGTAAGTGCAAGGGGTACATGCAGTGGGCTTGCCACCCTCTGGGAGGAAGACAAATTTCAACTTGAGAGCTCCTTCCAAATGCAGTATTGGATCTACACTGAACTCCAGCACCTTGCTAGTAAGATTACCTTTATGCTCTTTAATCTTTACATCCCTATCTTCTATGTAGAAAAAGAAAGACTACTTGCAAACCCTATCCGATTTCCTTGACGCTTGCTCCCCCAAGAATATAATTCTAGTAGGAGACTACAATTTAGTATTTGACCCAAAGGAAAAAAGAGGAGGAATCAATAGTAGAGACCACTTCCTTCCCTCCGTGGAAGCCCTGATTCAACAATGGGATTTGTTGGACTTTAAGCCAAAAACAGGGTTTTACACTTGGTCAAACAATAGAGCTGGGGTGGAGCACATATTAGCCCGGTTGGACAGATTTTTACTTCAAAGCACCTTCCTCTTTGAAAAGAAGATCATCTCCACTAATATTCTGCCAAAGTTGACTTTAGATCATAAACCCATTCTTTCGCTATTTGAAGAAGAGGTAAATTTGGGGCCCATCCCCTTCTGGTTCAACACTCTCTAGTTAGATAGGGAAGGGTTTGTGGACACAGTCATGAAGGCATGGTCCATCCCTGTTTTTGAATCACCTAGCCATGTGTGGGAACAAAAGCTAAAGGCCACTAAAACAACCTTCAAAGAATGGATAAAAAATCCCTCAGACTCCCCCACGAGGCATAGAAAGAAGAACATCAAGTATCTGCTCGATTTGCAAATGGACATGGAGCTGCAAGACATTACCTGCTCAAAAATTCAAAATGAGCAAGAACTCCAACTCAACACTCTTCGCTCATTCAGAGAGGAGGAAGAATCCTTGACGCTCAAATCACGTAATCTTTGGCTTGTGTCTAGAGACAAAAATTCATCCTTCTTCCACAAGAAAATTCGAACTTGACTTTCTAAAAGACACATCACTGAAATCACCTCACTCGATGGGGTATTCCTCAAAGGCACAACCTTGCTAAATGAGGTTGCAACCTCTCATTTCCACTAGTTGTACAAATAAGAAGGTGCAGATGACGATGAGGAATCACAAGAATTCCTCAGTCATGTTCCAAGACTGGTTAATGAGGAGGATAACTCAAGACTCCTGAAACCCTTCACTGAAGACGAAATCAGCAATGTCATCTGGAAGATGGAACTAGACAAAGATCCAGGACCTGATGGGTTCTCCATTCATTTCAATAGAATCTGTTAGGAACATCATCAAGGTTGCTTTGTTTCGAATGATCAAAGGTATCCTCCAAAAAGCCAAAGTGGGAGGAAGCACAAACTCCACTTTCCTAGCGTTGATCCCAAAAGAAGTGAATTATGTGGCATTTGATCACTTTAGGCCAATCTCACTATGTAACGTGTCCTACAAAATTCTCACCAAGTTACTTGCAAATAGAATAAAGCCACTACTAGAAAAACTCATCTCTCCCAACCAAGGTGGGTTTGTTAAAGGTAGGAATATCCTCGACAATCTGATTATGGTGCAGGAAATCATTCATTCCAGCCACCAACACCAAGTTCAAGGCATGCTTATTAAGCTAGACATGGCGAATGCCTTTCATTGAGTAAGGCATTCTTTCCTCCTCCAAGTTCTTTCTTCTTTTGCTTTTAGTTCTGATTTTATAAAATTGATTAAAGCATCTATAGGAGAGCCTTGGATATCCCCTTTAGTAAATGGTAGGCCAGCTAACTACTTCAAAGCTTCGAGTGGCATAAGGCAAGGTTGCCCACTATCCCCCTTCCTATACATTTTGATGGCAGACTCCCTAAGCCAAAAGCTAACAACAGAGAAGTTAAATGGGACACTTCCAGGCATCATGACGATAAAAGAAACAATACTAATCAACCACACCTTGTTTTCCGATGACTTTCTCCTTATGGGAGGTGCCTCCATTAAAATTGTAAGGGCTTTCAATGATGTTATCCAAAGCTTTTACAGATTTTCCAGAGCTCTGGTCAATAGGAGGAAAAGTGTTTTGTATGGTTGGGCAGTAGATCAACAAACTATTCTTTGGATTTCTCAAGCCCTGGGCTTTATAGGCTACTCCTCTTGGGACAAATTCAAGTACCTAGGCCTGCCTTTAATAGTGGGAACCATCAAGGCCCCTCATTGGATGGAAGTTATCAGCAAAATCAAGTAAAAAATGATTACGTGCGGCAGCCAGTGGCTTACCTCAGCTAAGAAGCTTATCCTTGTATAATTTTTTCTCTCCTCCCTTTCAATCTATTAGGCTTCATTTCTTCTAGCTCCAAAAATGATCACCGAACACCTATCTAAGTTGATTCAAAATTTCCTATGGCAAGGAGGAAAGAGGAAGCAAAAAAAACTTCACCTAGTAAGCTGGGACACTATGAAAAGGCCACTATCAGAAGGAGGACTTAAGGTAAGAGATCTCGAGTTGGCCACTCTGGCTTTGGGAGGAAAGATTCTATGGAAAATATTCTCAACTCAATGACATCCTGTAAGTCAAGTTATAATTAAAAAATATTTGCATGGGCTCTCAATAAATAATATGGATGAAGGAGCTTCCTACAAAGGAACCACTCTATAGAAGTTATGCAACCAAGGATGAGAGTTATTTAAATACCATCTCTATAGAATCCCTGGAAACGGAAAAAGAATTGGGCTATGGGAAGAGAAGATCATGGGCCCACAACCCCTACAATTTTCCCATGAAATTATAGATTTGTGTGACTGGCTCATTCAAAATGACATCCACAAGCTGGCTGATATTTCCTCTTGGGACTCTAGTGGGAATTGGAGCGACTAGGCTTTCCATCACCTTCGTGATAGGTTGTTTCCTCAACTTCACCTATTCCTAACTATGATCTCAATTCTGGGTCCTGTGCACCTCCATTCAAGGGACAAGTGGGATTGGGGGGAGACCAGAGCTTACTCAAAATTGTAGGGCTTTGCAGCTCTCCAAGAACATCATCTGAAGATCCACTCTCCTTCGCTTTGGTAGCATGTATGGGATCCCTTTAGCCTCCCAAATATTAAATTCTTTTGTTGGATTCTCATGCATAGAAGGGTCCTCACTAGAGATAACTTAGTGAAATGTGGAATTATCAGACCCAATAGATGCCCTCTCTACTGCTCAGCTTAGGAAATGCTTGAACATGTGTTCATTGACTGCCCCTTCACTCAAGAAGTATGGGCGCAAGAAATGCTCAGGCTTAATGCTCAAATTCCAATGCATCTCTCAGTAGTTAGTCTATTCACCTCTTGGAAAGAGCACTCCCCTCATGCATTGAAAAGAAAATCAATGTGGGCCAAAATATGGCATGAAATCCCAAAATACATCTGTTGGGAAGTGTGGTTAGCTAGGAACGAAGCCATATTTAATAACAGATTTCAATATCTCAATGTAGTGGCTACCAAAGCCAAAGCACTATTATTGGAAACTTAAGAAAATTAGCCTCATAAGCCAGACAATGATTCCTCCTTGAAGAGATCAACTAGCTTGGTGAGTCCCTGAGGTGTGCCAACAATAAAAAGAACCCCTCACGGCCTTGCCCCAATCCAGAGTGGTAGCTTCAAATCTCTAAATTGGATTTTCAAAAGTGGTGGAAAAAGTAGGGCAAAGTTCAGTATTCTTCGACGGAGCCTCCAAAGGAAACATGGGGATATCAGGAGAAAGGGGTGTAATCTACTCCCCAGACGGGCACACAAATGATAGCTATAGTCGGGGCTTAGAACATAGCACTAACAACAAGTCATAGATTCTTGGACTCTTGAAAGCATGCCAACTTTCTCATGGGAATAGAGGAAAAAACCTTCAAGTCTGTGGGGATTCGTAAATCCTGATAAAAATCCTAAACACAGGTGATCATCTCAATAAATCAGCGCTCAACAAGACCCTTGAGAGACTCAGGAAGGTGTTGCAGAACTTCACTACCAATTCATTCTATCACATCCTCCGAAGTATAAACAGGGAAGCTCACACAAGGGAAAACATGGGATGTCTCTTAGCCCAAGGTGCTCTGTCAAAGAATGATAAAGCATCAGTATAGCATCCTATTCCTTAACATAGAAGTATGAGCTATGCAATAATAGGGCATTGGTGGCAATTCCTTGTTACGCCCTTCATATGCAAAGCTTCAGTCTCCATGATTGTCCAAAATCTAGCACAGGCATCGAGCTACACCTAATTGTTGTTGAACCCACGACCTTGACACATCTCTGCTCCAACATCATAGACTAATCCTCATATCGTGGCTGTCACATTCAACGTGACCAATACTCATGCATTCAACATACAAGCAACGTGATAAAGAAGAAACTCAGAAAATTTTCCATAAACAGAGGATTTAGATCTAACGTGTTGCAGGATTCGTTTATGGGTACCACTAGCTCTCGCCTTATCCTATCAGAGAGAATCAAAATTGGAACTGACTCCCCCTTTTTTAAGCTTCTATGCATTGATCAAGGAATTCTATGTAATTACACCAGAAACTATTGTTTAAGATGGTTTTCCTTCGAATGGCCAATGGATCTAGTCTGTTTCGATTGATACCCAGTCGCCTGAAATCAAATTTCTGAAGCACTATGTAATAGTGGTTGTTAGGCTCTGGCCCAACCTTTCTTCTCCAAATAAAAATCAACCTTTCTTGTTAAAAAAAAAATCCTTTGCTATTGAGAGGTCACGTGTTCAATTCTCGCGACACTCTCACTGTCAAGCTCTACGGTTGATTTAACATACCTACTATCCCTAGCCCTAACTAACTATAGAGTTCACCCAACCTCCAAAGTACAGTTATGGAAATGGATCTAATTTTTTTACCTTTTTAAACTTTCTCAAAACTTAAAAAGGGTGCCATCATTGCATCTATCTCATCAAGACCATTATAACGATATGAAATTTGTCTCAATGTGACTCATAGATCAAAAGATATGGTCGGTTAAAGTTTTTCCAATCAAATAGTGCCACATCACCTAACCTGCCACGTGGCACCCATGTGGTTATCTCACCATGTGCCATGTCATACCACATGGCAGTTGTCGACCCACTCACATGGACTAATCTATATATATATATATATATATATAGGTTGAGTCTCCATTGTTAAAACACCTTTGCTATTGAGAGGTCATGGGTTCAATTTTGTTGACACTCTTGGGGTCAAGCTTTGTGGTTGATGTCACATACCCCCTACTATTCCTAGCCCCAACTAAGGATAGAGTTTACCCAACCTCCAAAGTCCAGCTATGGAAATGGGATCTATTTTTTTTTACCTTTTAAAACCTTCTCAAAACTTAAAATGGATGTCATCTATGCTTCTGTACCATCAAGACATTTTTAACAATATGAAATTTGTCTCAATCTCACTCCTAGATCAAAAGATAAGTTTGGTTAAAGTTTGGCCAATCAGAT
>APFE030185693.1:0-10575 GCA_000404065.3 Pinus taeda
AGTGGTCTTAATTTTCGATAGGCTCCAGTAAGGCGTTCCTTTTGCAAATGCAACCAGACTTTGTCGCCCACCTGAAACTTGTGTGGCACCCGGTGTTGATCATGTTGCTGCTTGTACTTGGCATTTGATTTCTCAAGAATGTCATGGACCTGCTGGCGAATATGTTGGATGCGCTCAATGAAGCTGGTGGCCTGAGCTGCGTTGGAATGAAGTTGTACAACGTGAGTCCCAGTCACATTCGACCTATGGAGGAGTTATGCCTACATGTGAAGTCTCAACATTAATTTTAATGTTGGGATAACATACTTTGTACTTTGTATATATGTGAAATGTGAATGGAGTGGCTGATGTAATTAAAAAGTTATTTTATATATCTTTCATTCAACATGCACATGGAGTGGGGGTGAGAACGAAGTTTAAAACTTAATGTTTCATGAACTTTAATATGGGTTAGAGTTAGTGGAGAATAATATTGGGGACTAAGAGAGAATTAATGGTGAATACAATGAGAGATAAGAAATGCCAGTAAATTTTTAATGCAGAGATAAGTGATATTTTTAAATTTTGGAGTAATAAGTGATTTTTGTAATTTGTGGAGTGATAAGGTGTGATTATTATTTTTGGAATAATAAGTGACTTTTGTAATTTTTGGAGTGATAAGGTGTGATTATTATTGAAATTTGAAATTTTTGGAGTGATAAAGTTGAAATTTGGGGGATTTGAAAAATTATTTTATCAAAATTTGTGTTGTAATAAAATTGGTGTAATTTTTGTTGTACCGGATAGGTAAGGTTTATTAATGAAGGGTTGATGTCAAATTAGAAGTTCAGAGTCAAAGAATCATAAGTAAAGTCAAAAGTACATTTAAGTTTGAGTCATCAATTGTAATTGAGTGCATGATCGGTAGAGACTGACACCCAAAATTTAGGTCAATCTTCTTTGTAGTTGTTTGTACCAAAGGAATCAGAGTACCAAAAGAGCTTATGCAAGGGAAGAAGGAGATGAAGATGACTATGGATAGTCACAACAATGTCATAGAAGATGGTATAAGTAATGAAGAATTTGATAAAGAGATCGTTGAGTTGAAGGCATGACTTGACATGCTGATGGAGTTGCTACATAATCAGAAACATGGATGGGTAATGAAGAAGACAACTAGATGACCAATCATGCAGTTGATTGCAAGGAGACAGAAACACAAGTTGAAAGTTTGGTTAAGGGAAGCATAAAAAACTCCAGATAACCAAGATGAATGTATGCATTTGTGAACTAGAAAAAGGAATGATGCTTGGTGAGGATGATGATGATGTTGAAATGAAATATATTGATATGAACATGGGTTTGATTCCCACAGATGGTGCCACAAAATGTTTGGAAGATCAACATAAAGACTTGAAGGCAGAATCATCTGTCAAGACTATAATGCTTTATGTTTTTAAATTTGACAATTGGTGTGTGGACGCAAGATGTGTTATAGATGATGGACAAGACACTAATTATGTTTCATGCAGGGATGAAGACCAATATACTGAAATGATTTTTGAAAGTGATCGTCAAATTCTTATGAAATGTGAAAAAGAACTACACTTGCTAGAAAAAATGTTGATGGAACCTGAATCTAATCAAGTTGCAGATAAGGAAGAGAAATGTTCAATTAGTGAAAATGTGGAACTTGAGATAAAATGTAATTTGCAATTTAATGTTGAAGATGGTGAATTGATTTTCCAAACTAATAATACTAAAATTCAATCTGAAACTAAATTGGATGATGAAATTGAATAATTAAGGAAGCTGATGGAAAAAATACACAAACCAAGATATTGTGAAATGAAACAAAAGGACAACAACATGATACATTTAACTGCTCGAGTAAATGTTAGCAAAAAAGGAGGAGAATTACAACATAAAGTTTGGAAACCTGGAAGACAAAAAATAACAACAACATAATGGCAACAATATGATAGAGTAGTTGATCAACGATAGACTAAAGTTTGGGATATAGGAGTAGTTTATCCAATTTATCAAGACATATGGTCAACAGACCATGATTTTCTTTTACCCGGGGATTCTGATGCAGGTGCATCTATCCTAGGGTTGAATGTTTACTAAAGGAGTTAGGATTTAATTATTTATTGTATTTTCCTATACTTTTAGGAGAGAATGAGAATTATTGTAAATAGAAGAAGGTTCAAGAGTGTTTTGGAAGAATTAAGAGAATTGTGGGTTAGTTGTATATTATCTAGAGATAAGGGATTAAGTGAGAGATTTATGGATCATGAGAGATATTGTGGGAGTTAGTTTAGGATATGGAATCTACTTTGGGTTCAGATCCAC
Organism: Pinus taeda; assembly: GCA_000404065.3. Lineage (NCBI taxonomy): Eukaryota > Viridiplantae > Streptophyta > Pinopsida > Pinales > Pinaceae > Pinus > Pinus taeda. Next base: position 2,335 of record APFE030185693.1, read on the forward strand.
TTGTATAAATCTAGGTGAGCCCATGAGGCATGTAAGTGTGTAAGTGTGTGAGAGTGAGGAATGAGAGGCCAATGAGTAAGCCAATATTCCCTTGTAAATATTTTATTTATTAATTAATTATTTCTGATTTTTTATTTGCATTCTTATTGTGTGGAGTTTAGTTTAGTTTATGTGTGTGATAATTTATTAAGTGCAGACCCTATGGTTAGTTTTCTACATCACTTGTAGGCATCAAAGAACGTGATATAAGTAATCTCTCCAATTAGAAACCAAACTTTGATATCATGAAGATAATTTCTAGCTCTTTCTGACATGCATGGAGGCTCTTTTCCAAAGAGTACACTATATAGAAGGGAAATAAAATATTCTGCTATCTTTTCATACATGTCCTTGTAGATTGTGCTTCATAAGCTCTTGCAATAGATATGCACGTGTGCCTATTCTTTTGGAGTCCAATTCAAGCCCAAACCTTCAAAGTAACACTTCGCACAAACTATATCTAAATGATAGGAGGTTGTTACACAAATATATCATCACGATAACTATTTACAGTCAATATGGGTCTATCATCACTTATACTGGCCTCCTAAGCAAGTCTCAGACCTTAGCTCTTCATGTCAAGCTTTGCAAATGAGAGAAAGACATTGAAAATCAATATTACTCCGGTTCCGCACTTTCTCCTACTTTTGCCTGCGGGCCCGCACCCTTTGTTCATATTACCTGGGTATCTGCACGCTCTGTCTGTAAAGGGGTGGGTGCGTACCCCTGTAAAAGTAAAAAAGGCACAAGTTTATCCTAAAAAACTCATTTTTGGGTTAATTCTAGATGTTTCTAGAAGGATTTTGACGTGGATTGTTCGCTCCAAGGTGGTTCATGCATCCCAAAAGAGAAAGAGCTAATCCCTTGATAGGAGGAGCTATCCCTTTGAAGGAGGGCTTTATCCCTTTGAAGGAGGACCTTGTAACTTCCCTCCATTGCACTATGAATTAAGGCATTGGGTCAGTTGCTAGAGAGGTTAGAAGCTGAACATTTTGAGGGTAAATGCTGATGGAATTGGGACTTCCTAGTTAAACTTGAGAGAAGAGATCACATACCTCTTGGTTTCATTGGGAAGTGAGTGAAACTTGTCAAAGTAGAGGAGACTTCTTGTCGGACCCTGGGAGGAGCTTGTAAAACATCAAGGCACAGGTTATAAAGTTCTTCTTTGATTTGAATTAATACAATCAAATTCATTTTTCTCAACAAATTGTCTTATGTGGTTTGTTTCATAATCTCTTGATCATTATGATGAATATGCTTTATGACATTGGCTTTTTAGATGCTATTTAATTTGTTTGCGTGTTTGTATTTGCAGACTTGCTACAAGGAAGCTCATTTGGAGCAAAGGAGCGAGGATTCCACGAACTTGCATTGGATCCTAGGTAGGCCTAAAACACTTGTTTTCCTTTGTTTTCAATTGCATATTTAGAAAAAGATAGTTTTTGATTGGCTTGCTTGTCACTAGATATCTTTAGATACTAGGGAGGTCGATCTTGTCCGCAACCTCGACTCATTCCATGTGACAAGGTTGTTGTGAAGCCTAGAAAATTGAACGCGAGACCAAACCATATGTCGTGCATCAGAACAGGGGAAAAACCTACTAACTTGGAAGAAGGATTACCTGACGCACAACTATTTATAGTGCATGCCACAGATGGTCATTTCCATGATACAATATAATTCATAACAACATGAGCTGTACTGGAAGGATACTCTCTCCAGCAAAATAAGGAATTAGTGGTGCACGCGACAGATTTCTTTGTCATTGTTGTGCATCTATATGAGATGGGGACTGATGAGATATTGTGATGGTATGTACCTGGGTTTGAATGAAGCAGGATCCTCGTGGATGCTCATGGGGGCACTGCTAGAGGATATTATGCATGGAGAACAACAACCAAGAAGATTCTACATGCCGAGTTGTGGTGGCCGACCCTTGGTCAGGATTCAAAAGCATATTGCAAGGCATGTGATGTATGTCAAAGAACAAGAAGGCTAGTGATCGTGGAGGGATGAAATTCTTTGAATCCAAAAATGACTTTGCAACCCTTCGAAAAGTGGGCAATAGATTTTGTAGGATCCATTCAACCACAAGGGAAGACAAGAGCGAGGTAAATTATCACTTCGACAGAGTATTTGACTCATTTGGTAGAAGCATCGCTGGTGAAGGATTGCTCGAGCACGAATGTCGCGAAGTTCCTATTTGAGCATGTTTAATGTGATTTGTTTGTCCAAGGATCTTAATGAATGATCATGGTATGCACATCCTGAATGAGATGATCAACACACTAATAGAGGAATTTCAGGTATATCAACAGAAGAGAAAACCTTATCACCCACAGGCTAATGGGACAATAGAGGCGTTCAACAAAGTGCTTGAAAACACACTGACCAAAGTTTGCAATGCTCAGCGAAGTGATTGGGAGCTACGCATACCTACAGTATTGTTGGATTATCGAACAACGTGCAAAAAACTGATGGGACAAACCCCTTTTAGGCTTGTCTATGGTGTGGAAGCCATAATGCCTATGGAATACATCATGCCTAGTTTGTGCATAATAGCACTCATAGGTATGATGGATCACAGAGCCCTGGAAGAGAGGGTCGCGCAGCTGGATGAGCTCGAAGAAGAAATATTTTTGGCTAGGTTTCACCAATAGGTCCAAAAGCAGCGTGAAAGGCAGGGCATGATCAATAGATCAAGATGCACACATTTAAGGTAGATGATTTGGTTTTGTTGTATGATAGTAAATTTGATAAATTCCCCATAAAATTCATGATGCACTAGTTAGGGCCTTATGTTATTAAGGAGATTACCGATGGAGGAGTGATAAACCTGGTCAAGTTAAATGGAGAACCCTTCCCAGGAAAGGTAAATGGCAGTCGCTTGAAGCCATACACCGGCAGTCTGGCCATGTGGCTAAATGAAAGTAGCATAGTCTTTGCACTTTAGGTAGCTGAAAGGAGGCACGGGACTATAAACTACATTGCCCAGGTTGGGGAGCTGCGTGAATCAGGGAAGTGTCACAGGGTCCGCAATAGCACAAAGGCAGTTGTGCTACTCATGGAAATAGCATGCAAGTCCACCAGAAAGTGACCATTAAAGTCACTATTCACAATTTGATGGTCGAAATGTGGCCAAATGGAGTGGGCAACAGGCATTTAAGGTGAATTTTATGGATTAGATTCTTGAAAATCTTCCACAAATCTAGCATTAATGGGCTGAATGTGGGGGGAACGGTCAAATTTGAATCCAAAAGTCCCTATGAATCAAAGGTGGTTGTCTGTTGGCTTGATGGGGCTTGACCCAGGTTTATAATTGTTTTAGCCAAACAAATTCCGCACTACCAACCCTTTCAGAAACAGTCCGCGAAGCGCGGATTGAAGTATCACCCGAAGTAGTATGGGAGGGTGCTAGAGCCAGGTTTTCACACCCTAGGGATTTCTTGATGAGGATTGGAAGGGCCGCGAATCGATCTACTCAGTCACGTTACTCTGTAGAACAATCTGGCCTTCACAAAGCTCGACGATGAGGCATTTCCTAGATTCTTATTATTAATGTATTTATTATAGATCAGATCTAATTCTTAAAGTCTTAAACCCAACATTCAATAGTGATAACCAGCGTGCACAACCATAAATCTTACAGATATGCATAAAATAAGAACATAAGCATAAACATATAGATCTGCAATCAAAGGCACAATAATTCAGAAACACTTATCTTTATTACTCTTCTATTTAGTACAATTAGTTCCACCCTACACATTCAGCTGTAGGGGTTCGTACACATAGCTGTGGACTCTACCAGGCCTCTACACACATAGCTGCAAAGCCTTCTCTAACTACTACTGCCCACGACTCAGACTTATAGACTCAGAGCGAATATTGCCTTCACTAAGCCATAATACATCAGACCTTAGCCAAAATCTACTTTCTATCGTTAAAATCTCACTCTATTATACCTTCCCATGGTCCGTGGACCATGTGCAGGCTGACTTGCTTTCTATTATTTTACATTTTTTTTGGGCGGACAACCCCTTGAGTTGACCCATTAAAATTCATGCTCCACGCACTTCATGGAGCCTTTACCATACTATTACCCAAAGTTGTGGGCATTAAGCTCGAAAACCTTTATGCGGGGGATCTGCTGCCGAACAGGCCCCCAACACAATCATCGTGACTCCTCCCAATCGGCAAGTGTAGAAATATTCATGCGGAGGTCATCCAACAACTTCTTCTCTTCACTTACATCCACAACAAATTCTTTTTCCATCTACTGTACCCATTGTATACGAGCCTCCGATGCCTCAGTATAAGTTTCAGTTGCTTGGTTGGGTTCGTATTCTGCCTACATGTGTGCTAAGTTTTGCTCAATGTCAGTGATGACCACGAATGCCTCTTCAAGCCAATGTTGGATGTGTTCTTTAAGCACTGCTTTTTTCTGCAAAGCAGCATCAACTTGTGCCTTGAGAGCCTGGGCCTCCATCATCTTTCCCAATTGTTGAGTAATAGGAACTGTCTGTGCGGTCCCCCAGACATTATCATAGGCTAGTTGCAACTCCCATGCTTCTATCTCTAACTGCTGTAAAGTTGGGTCTTCCTATAGTGAAGTGATTGTGATAAGTGATTGGTCCAACAAGCTAGTGCACTCCTGCATGGCACGTGCTATTGCTTCCCACTAAGATTGAATGGCACATTGCCACTGCGTTCTAACCTATGGTGGTGTAGAGGGCTATGCCTTGAGTCTCAAATCTACAATCTATAAACTAATGTCCAACTGGATTTTTGCTGCTTCTTCCTTCACTTCGCGAAAACCGCTGGCCAACTTGTGGACTTGTATGCCTATAGGTAAATCTCCTGCAATCTTGAGCTCAGGGTCACGACAACATGCTTCCTCAACAAGTTGTTCAATCTACCTATTCTTTGCAATTGCTTCATCACGTTGGAGGCTCAACTACTTGATGTTGATTCATTGTTTGCTATGCATCCGTACTGCACAACCTTCCCTAGCGTGGACCTCTGCTGTTGCTCCATCCTGTAGCTGGTATAAAATTTCGTGCGGGAGGGTAGCCAAATTTAATCCCAATTCTCGGATCTGGCCTACTATGGCTCTATCCTCCACGTTGTCTGCAATCAAGGCATTGGCTATGGCTTCCCAGGGTTCGCGGAAGATTTCTTAGAGGGTGGATTGATAGAACCGATGACACCGTCAATAGATGCTGTTGGAGGAGCTTTGGAAGTTTCGGGCCTCGGAGCATCGGGGAAATAATCATATAGCGTACCGGACTGGGAGTAAACCAAGTCAAGGTATTGAGCACGTGCAATATCTTGCTCTTCAGTTACACATGCCACCATTGTAATGTCCCGAGCTATCGGAATGACAAATGAATTCGTAAACCAGTCAGTTAGAAGCTGATCGGGAATCCAAAACTTAATCAAATGGCGACGTCGTCTCCATTCATGAATATGATCGGAGATATGTGTGGTCGTAGTCTGTTTTAAGGATGTCAGGACATGTGTGCCTGTTTCATATCAAATTGACAATCGAAAATGAGTTAAAAATGTCATAGCTAATGAGTTAGAGTCCTGAAAAATCCATGATCTAACTCAATATACCACTTAGTAGCAGAGCCAGTGAGAGTCCGCTGAAAAAGGTGAAGTCGGATTGAATCATCAAGCCATGAGTTTGATGAGCACCATAGATGATACGTCATAACATGGGCCTGGGGATCTTCTCCAGCTTTACCATCAAACTTGGGACAATCACCTGGAATTTTAGTTGAACACGTCCGGTAACTCCAACGTCACTAAAAAGGGTAACTAAGGATTAAAGGACATTTGAGGCCTTAGGTAGGAGGTAGGACTAGAGTTCCACTCAGCTGCTTGTTGCCCCCATTGGTTTGTCTAGACGAATTTGGCCCATAAGGGTTTTGTCCGTAGGAATTATGCCTGTAGGGGTTATAGCTGTAACTGGATAGTTGACCCTGGATTTTCCCCCTAGCATTCCACTGATTACCAACTTGGCTTGCAGGAGCAACATAAGGTTGCTGGAAATTCTGGTAAGGATTTACTTGCAGTTGTTAATAATTTTGATATGGGGCAAATTAGGCTTGCCCTTGGGATTGCTGGGTACCATAGGGTGGCTGGGCTCCAAACTAAGCCTAGTAGCCAGGCTGGGTTTGATAAGCAGGTTGAGATTGGGATGCAACCTGAATTTGAGGACCGGATTGGGTTTGGAACCCAGATTGGGGCTGAAAATTGCGTGGCGCTTGAGATGCAACAATCATTTGAGTGCCCAGTTGAGTAGGCCCAGACTGATGTCCCTAAGAAAACTACGACTGAGCCATATTGGTAGAAGGTTCACCTAGCTGAGATTGAGGTTGACCCACTTGCCCAGAAGGTTGAGCTTGCCAGGTACTGGGTTGTCCTTACACCACTAGGGGTTGTCCTAACTGGGCGGATGGCTGAGCAGACTGGACAATTGGTTGCCCTGGTTGATTTTGAGGCTAACCACTTTGTCAAGATGGTTGACTAGGCTGGATAGTGGGTTGGCCTTCCTAACTGTAAGACTGACCAACTTGCCCAGAAGAGTAGCCTTGCTGGACACCGGGTTGACCTTGTTGAATTTAAGGTTGTCCCGGATTACCAGAAGTTTGCCTAAAATAGGTAAAGGAAGAACCACCAAAGGCCAAAGTTTGTCCTTGGAAGGGTTATCCTTGTGGGCCTCTAGGTTGCCCTGGATATGGTTATCTATAAGACAGCTAACCTTGATAAGGTGGCCCTTGAAAATTCATTGGTGGTGCTTGGCCACCATGATAAGTGGTGTTACCCCAAGCAACGGACAATAGAACCGTGACCTCAACTACAGGTTGAGATGGCATAAGTCCGGGGTAACAGATATGAGCTCCACGAGAATCATAATAATTAAATGGATTTTGAGGATCTGAATTCCAAAGAGCTTGTACATATTGATCATATACCCCCTCTGCTGGAATGGAACCAAAAGAAGGTGGGGCACTTAGTGCGGGATCAACAATTCTTGTCATTGGGCCACAATTAGTAGGACCAGCAAAAGGTCTGGCAATAGTGGTGACCACTGAAGAAGCAGTGGCGACACTGATGACAGGGGTTGAAGAAGCCACACAAACAGTTGGCATGGTCAAAACAGATCTGATGGACACATTGTGAGTTTGAGGTGTAAATGACTTCGAAGTCAGAGGGAGAGTACGAGACCATATGGAACTCGAAAGGGGAGACTTGGAACCAATGATGTCCACCAAAGCATTATATCTTAAAGGAAATGTGACACCAAGGGAAGTAACACGGAAAGGTAAAGTTCCTGCTGCACGGAAAGGCAAAGTTTCTGTGGGAATAGGTATTTCACTTTCTGACACAAAGGACTCTTCACCGGAGATGGGAGTCATCTCATCCATGTCGGAGGAACACATCGGGACCGAAACATTAGGAGGAGTAGCGGGAAAGCCTTTTTCAGAAGGCTCCCAAACAGGGTTCCAATTAATATCGTAAGACTCGTCCTCTGGGGTGCGAGAGTTAAGCGGTTGGATACTCGGGATAACAGGGAGAGTATCACTAACAACCGGAACCTTTGGAGCGACAGAGGATGGAGACCCTTGGTCACTTGGAACGAGAGACAGGATCGATGATTCAATTCCAAATGCTAGGAAAAACTAACGAGAAAGAACCCTACTCACAAAAACAAGATCTAACAGGGTGAATGTGAACATGGCCAAATAAATTTTAAGACACAGGAACAAAAGTTGACCTTTTCATCTTTAAAGAGTCAAGAAAAGGACAAAACGATGACTCTAGTTTCCTTCGAATATTTAATGAGTGCTCAGATGGACCTTTTCTTTTAGTGAGTCCGAAAAGGGATGAAAGTGACTACTCTAGAGAACTAGGCAAAAGGTTTACCAAACAAACCGTAAAACTGCATATACACCTTGACAGTCATATGAAAGCCAAGGACTTTTTGTTGGGTCCCTATAATACTAGTGATTACCCCATTACTATTGTAGTTGTACCCCTTATTAATATTGTTGTACCCCTATTGTCCCCATATTGTTATTATTGTGCCCTATAGAATCCCTCTATTGTTATTTTTGTGGCTTTATATTATTATTGTTAGGTCGGCTGGGTTATATTGTGACTCCTTAGACTCCTATATATAGAAAGGAGGTT
>APFE030185695.1:3087-13380 GCA_000404065.3 Pinus taeda
ATAATCAAAATAAATTCATATCTCCATGAATACTTATCGGAATCGGATGATATTTATATCAATCCTACACTTCTCGACGAGAGGAATCTAATAAAAATATTATCAGCCATGAATAAGATGACCCACATGAAGTTTTGCCCTGGTTGCCAATTTTAATACAACGTTATAGAGTATAGCCAACCAACATTTCATTTGCACAATAAAGCTACAAGACAAGAGAAATAGCACAAATCCATACGTCAAAATTCATCCATCTCCAAAAAATATTCTCCAACGAAAAAAATGTGAAGTTCTCTATGATTAGAGAGATCCCAAGTCAAGTGATGATCCAAATGAATGTATCTAACATCAATATATAGCCTCCTAAGGAACTTGAATTAACCTATGGGCCTACATTAGCCCTTAATGATAAAATAATGTGCAGCCCACCAAACTAGCTCACAAGAGTAAAAATAAGCCTCACAAGGGGCCAAATAATAATGTGTACATGTCGTGGGGCCCTCCAAAGACCTAATAATATCTTGAAGTGCCATATTGAAGAATAAATTCCTCAAAATATGATGTACAAGTGGGTGACCCCATGTTCTCCAAGTATTAGACTTGTGGTGCTCCCAGTGGGTCTAAGGGCACATAAATGACCCCATGGGTCTCCATATGAATCGTGGATACCTGTAGATCCTCTGCAAGGGTCCAAGTGGTAGAATGAATTCTTCCATGACACCGTACAAGTCCTAGGACACATGCCAAGAGTGTGAGGCTCCTTTGGGGGTCTGCTGGGCATAATGTACCAAGCATATCACCATCAACCCAAAAGTGGATCACTAGTAGTCTATAAGCTATTGAAGTTTTTAAGTCTACCAGTTAGAAACCCTCCATGCACTTTACTGATTTATTCCTACCTACTTGTTCTGTTACTTAACAAGTTATTTACAATGTAAATACTAAATATAAACACTAGTGCATGCTCAACATATTATAGATCATCAACTGAAGGAAACAGAAACAAGCACACAAAATGACACCGTTATTTTTGGACCGATGTCCCTGGAAAAAACCAATGCAGGAAAACTGGTACAACTATCTAAGGGTTTTCTTATTAAGCAATTTCAGAGTACAATCTGGGTGCCAAATCCGTCTTACCTAACAGAGAATGCCCTTGGCAATAGTACCTCTCAGTCTAAGACAAATGTCCCTGCTGAAACCACGAATAAACCCTCCGGCAGCTCCTCAGCTCCAATCTGCCCCAGAAACCCCCAGCATCTGCCTTTTTGGATTGCGTCAGTCTCTCTCTGCCCAACGCTAGCCCTGCGTCAACCTTTTGGCCCTCTGCGTCAGCAACGCTGGCCTCTCTGAAGCACTGTGCAGTTCCTGGAAGCCTCTGCGTGGCCCTACGTGAGCCCTGGCTACTTCTGCGTCACTCCCTCTGACTCCTACGCTGATTTCCCGACACTATTTCTGCCTCTATGTCTCTCTGTACTCAATGCCCCTCAGCTGCAACTCCGATCACTGATTCTATCTCTCTTAGCAAACCCCTCTCTAGAGAATAGAATCACTAATCATCTCGGGTGTTCTCCAAGTGACCCTCAAGCCCCCTCTTAAACTTTTCTCGATGACATATCAACGGTCGAGATTAAGTCCCTAATCAATGGCTAAGATTAGATCTAGCTTGATCCATGTCTTTTGGACCATTCTAACACAGTTTTATATTAATCCACATTAATATTTTAATTTCCCTAAGTTTAGACTTAGGGACTCCATTAAAAATATTAATTATTTTAATATCTCCTGAACTATTTAGAATCTGCCCAAACTCTTTCTGGGTATTGGAGAGATCTCATGCGCCCCAACCTCTCCACCAAATTTCGTGGCTAGAGCACATCCGATGCTACCACAAATCAACATTCCCTCTTAGCGAGGACTGTGCTCTAGCAATACTCCTCACTGAGTATTTCTCTGATCATCCGACATCAACCCCTATGCTGATGCTAGGCCTGCTGCCCACCATCCTTTGCACTACAGTATCTTGTACTGCTACCCGTGGATCTGCCACTGCCACTGTTGTATCTGTATGATAGCTCCCCCTGCATCCATGATGTTGCTGGTTCTTTCTCCCAACATTGTATCCACACTGCAACTCCTCTCATCATGTTGTATTGTGTTGCCCACTACTGCACTGCAACTTAGTTACTGAGAAGTCACTGATCTCCCAACTCTGACCTCTTGCTGGCACTGCCTTAGTCTCGAAAGACTCTCCCTTACTCTTCTTCCTTGGACATTGGGTCGCATAATGACCCAGCTCCCCACAGTGGAAGCACTTGATCTTGGAGAGATCCTTCTTCTTCTGCTTTTCTTGCTTTCCCTCAGATGCTAGGGCAACATCTTCCTCCTCTTCCTTTTTGACTCTGATCCCCTTACTGCTGCTTCCCGCCTTTGTCTGTCGTCTGATCTCTTCTTGGCGAAGAGCCGCCCACATCTCATCCCAAGGTGGAAGTGTCCCTCTGCCCAGTATACTTTGGACAAATAACACCCAGTCTTCTAAGACTACATTCAGGGTTGTCCTCACCATCAATTCTTGATCCAGCGTCGCTTCTATGGCAGTCAACTGATCTCGGATCTCATTAAGTACTCTGAGGAAGGTGTCAATCAGTTCTCCCTTCTTCATCTGATATGACCTCAGCTGATTTTCTAATAACATCCTTCTCTACACAGAGTATGTTGGTACAATTACTTTCAGGCCTCCCACATCTCATTTGTCGTTTCCTTCTCGGCAATGCGTGGTACTACATGGTCCATGACCCTGTCAAGGATGATGCTCCTGGCCCTCGCCATTGCCTCCTCGTACTTGTTGTTCTCAGCTGGGTCGACTAGGATAGCTATCGTCTTCCAAGTGAAGTGCTTGACACGATTTTTGTCAAGTATGAATAAGATTTTGGCCTTCCAGACTACGAAGTTTGACGCTCTGTCCAGTCTGTCCTTGTCTCTTACTCTGTGTAGTGCCATGATGCTTTTCTACTTCCCTCCTGGAAATTATCGATGGGACTCCCTTTGATTCTCGATTTCCCTCTTGGAAATCCTTCTGCCGATGTCGAGATGCCCCCTACTTTGATCGTTTGTGCAACTGCACCACTGATCCATATTTTTCAGCTAGAAACCCTCAGTAGCAACTCCCTCCTCTTGGCCTTGCCCTATCAGGTACTGTTCTGACTACAGTACCTCACCAGCTCCACTCTGCAACTTTCTCACAACCTAGCAACCTGAAAGTGAGAGCTCCTAGGCTCTGCGCAATCCCGACACTAGCAACCCGGCCTCCTCAATCAACTATGTCAACCCTCCTAGCTTCTGTGTGAGTCTCCCTTTGCCTCCCTTAGCCTCTGCACTGCCTCTTCCTGGCTCACCCTTGATGACACGGGCACTACATCACCCTTCCCTTGTTGTTGCTCTACTAGAAACAACTTTTGTCACTCGAGACAGCTGTTATTGCTCCACTCGGCTGACGTCCTCAGTTCTCCTATGATCTGCAACCATCCTCTAATACCATGTTGAAGTTTCTAAGTCTACCAGTTAGAAACCCTCAATGCACTTTACTGATTTATTCCTACCTACTTGTTCCATTACTTAACAAGTTATTTACAATGTAAATACTAAAAATAAACACTAGTGCATGCTCAACATGTTACAGATCATAAACTGAAGAAAATAGAAACAAGCACACAAAATGACACCGTTATTTTTGGACCAATGTCCCCGAAAAAACCCAATGCGGGAAAACCAATGCAGTTATCTGAGGGATTTCTTATTAACCAATTTCATACTACAATCTGGGTGCCAGATCTGGCTTACCCAACAGAGAATGCCCTTGGCAGTAGTACCTCTCAGTGTGAGACAAATGTCCTGGCTGAAACCCCCGATAAACCCTCCGGCAACTCCTCAGCTCGTGCTGGAATTTCTAAGTCTAACTATTAGAAACCATTCATGTACTTCTCTGATTTATTTCTGTCTACTTGTTCTAAGTAATTAACAGGTTATTTACCATGTAAATACTGAAAATAAATACAAGTGCATGCTCAACACATTACAGATCATCAAATGAAGGAAACAAAACAAGCACACAAATGACGTCGTTGTTTTTGGACCAATGTCCCTAGAAAAACCCAATGCGGGAAAACCAATGCAACTATCAGAGGGTTTTATTACTATGCAGCTTTTGAGTATAATCTGGGTGCCAAAACTGGCTCACCCAACAAAGAATAATCTCGGCAGTAGTACCTCTCTACTCGGAAGCAGATATTCCAGCTAAAACCCCAGATAAACACTCTGACAACTCCCAGCTCCAATCTGCCCCATGAAAACCCCAGTGTCAGCCTCTAGTGACTGCATCAACCCTTTTTGGCCCAGCGTCACCCTAGCTTGCCCTACGTCAGCCTCTGGAGGCCATGTGTCAGCGCTTAGAGCCTCTGCATCACCCACGCTGGCTCTCTGAGGCACTACGCAGCTCCTGGCTGCCTCTGCGTCAACCATTGGCTGGCTCTGCGTCCCTCTCTCTCGGCTTCTACGTTGATCCTCCTAGTACTATCTATGCCTCTCCACTTCTGTATTCACTACCCCTCAGCTGCAACTCTAATCACTCTTTCGACTTCCTCAGCAAACCCTGCGCGAGAAAATCAAAATCTTGATCAACACGGTGTGTTCTCCAAGTGACCCTCAAGCCTCCTCTTATACTTTTCTCGTTGACAATTCAACGGCCGAGATTAAGTCCCTAATCAACGGCTAAGATTAACTCTAGCTTGATCCATGACTTTTGGACGCTTCTAATACAGTTTTATATTAATTTACATTAATATTTTATTTTCCCTAAGTTTAGACTTAGGGACTCCATTAAAAATATTAATTATTTTAGCCTTTCCACCAATTTTCGTGGCTAGAGCACATCCGATGCTACCCCAAATCAACACAATCTGCCCCAGAAACCCTAGCGTCTGCCTTTCTGGATTGCGTCAGCCTCTCTCTGCCCAGCGCTGGCCTTGTGTCACCCTGAATTGGCCTGCATCAGCCTTCTGGCCCTCTGCGTCAGCAATGCTGGCCTCTCTAAAGCACTGCGCAGCTCCTGGCTGCCTCTACGTGGCCCTGCGTGAGCCATTCACTGATTCTATCTCTCTTAGCAAACCCCACTCTAGAGAATAGAATGACTGATCATCTGGTGTGTTCTCCGAGTGACCCTCTAGCCCCCTCTTATACTTTTCTCGTTGACATATCAACGGCCAAGATTAAGTCCCTAATCAACGGCTAAGATTAGATCTATCTTGATCCATGTCTTTTGGACCATTCTAACACAGTTTTATATTAATCCACATTAATATTTTAATTTCCCTAAGTTTAGACTTAGGGAATCCATTAAAAATATTAATTATTTTAATATCTCCTTAACTGTTTAGAATCTGCCCAAACCCTTTCTGGGTATTGGACATCTCATGTGCCCCAACCTCTCCACCAAATTTCGTGGCTAGAGCACATCTGATGCTACCACAAATCAACATAAAAATCGAACAATTTATTTAATACATTAAATACCGAAATAAACACAATACAGTCACAACACCTACAGATCATCAACTGAAAGAAAACAAGCACACAAGTGACACCGTTAAGTTTGGACAAATGTCCCCGGAAAGACCCAATATGGGAAAACTGGTGCAGCGATTATCAGGGTTATATTATTATGCAGTCTATTTGAGTACAACAGGGTGCCTAATGCGGCTCACCTGACAAAAGAAAATATATGGCAACAATACCTCCATATTCGGAAACAGGTATTCAAAAAACCTGTCCCACGAAACCCTCTCCGGCACAACTGAAGCTCAGCGTTGGCCCTTCTGACCTCTACGTCAGCCTCTTGCTGACCTACGTCAGCCCCAGGACTCTCTGCGTCAGCCTCTTGCTGACCTTCATCAGCGTCTTGCTGACCTACGTTAGCACCAGGACTCTCTGCATCAGCCTCAGGATTCTCTATATAAGCCCTCTGAGGCACTGCGCAACCTCTGGGAGCCTTTGCCTTCTGCATGGATGATGCAATCTCTCTAGGTTTTGCGTTGCCTCTACTGGGCTTTGTGTAGCCTGGACTGACTACTACTCTGGCTCTCTCCGCTTCTGTGCTGGTCTCCCAATATTGTCCCTGCCTCTCTGCCCTTCGCTGTTGATCACTGATTCAACTTTGCTTAGCAACCACGCTGTAGCAAAATGAATGACTGATCACTCTGGTGTGTTCTCCAATTGACCCTCTTATACTTTTCTTGTTGGTCCTTCAACGGCCGAGATTAAATCTCTAATCAATGGCTAAGATTAGATTTGGCTTGATCCATGACTTTTGGAACCTTCTAACCTAGTTTTATATTAATACCCATTAATATTTTATTTTTCCTAAGTTTAGACTTAGGAACTCCATTAAAAATATCAATTATTTTAATATCTCCCAAACCAGTTAGAATTTGCCCAAACCATTTCTGGGTCTTGGAGATCTCGTGTACTTTAGCCTCTCCACCAATTTTCATGGCTAGAACACATCCGATGCTACCTGAAATCAACACTCCCTCTTAGTGAGGACTGTGCTCTAGTAATACTCCTCACTGAGTATCACATTGATTATCTTGCACCGGTACCTGTGTTGATGCTAGTCCTACCTGCCCAACAACCTATGCACTACTTCATCCTGTACAGCTACCCATGGCTCTGCCACTGCATCCGTATGGTAACTCCCTCTGCATCCGTGCTGTTGCTAGTCCATACTCCCAGCACTGCATCTACACTGCATCCCCCTCTAATCATGCTGCATCATGCTACTGCACTGCAACTCTGTTACTGAGAAGTAAGTAACTAATCCACCCAACTTCTGACATCCCTATCAGTCTAGAAACATTCTCGATGCTGAAGCTCCCTCTGCCGCTAACAAGTTCTCCCTCTAATGACCTCTGCGCTGCTGCAACAACTCCCTACATCTTGCATTGTTACACACCTCTCTGTGCTATCCTACACTAGTGCAACACTCTTGTGCCTCTCGCACTATTGCAGCCTACTAGCCTCACGCTGTCCCAGGACTCCTACACTATAGTCTCTGCCGCTCCATCCGCATCCGTCTCTATCGACATTCGCCAATGCTACGACTCCTCTTCGGGGCTCCCGTAGCAAGGTATAATCCAAGAGTTTGGGTTCCTCAAGGATCCTGCCCCTCATCCCCTATAGTCCTCCTGACTACAGCTCGATGTCTCCGCACTTCTTCTCAGGTGGCACATGAGCCCTCATGACAAAATCGTCATCCTCCTTGACTTTTTTCTCTACCTTCGTTGGCGCTGCCTTCAAGTACGAAGCCTCTCGTTTACTCTTCTTCTTAGGACACGGATTCGTAAAATGACCCAGTTCCCCACAATGGAAGCACTTGACTTTGGAGAGGTCCTTCTTCTTCCTCTTCTCCTACTTTCTAGTAGATGCTAGAGTCGCATCCTCTTCTTCCTCCTCCTTGATTCTGACCCTTTTGCCGCTACTCCCCACCTTGGGTAGTCGTTTGATCTCTTCTTGACGAAGAATTGCACACAGTTCTTCCCAATCCAGAAGACTCGTCTTGCCCAGTATGCTCTAGACAAATACCTCCCAATCCTCGGAAACTGCGTTCCAAGCAGTCCTCACTATTAATTCCTCATCCAGCATGGCCCTTATGGAAGTTAGCTGGTCATGAATCTCCTTCAACCGACCAAGGAAGGCATCAATATGCTCCCCCTTCTACATCTGGTATGCCCTTAGCTGATTCTCTAGGAGCATCTTCCTCTACATAGAAGTATGATAGTACAATGTCTTCAAGGCGTCCCACATCTCCTTTGTCATTTCCTTCTTGCAATATGTGGTACCACATGATCCTTGACCTCATCAAGGATGATGCACTTAGCCTTAGCCATTGCCTCCTCGTACTTTTCATTAGCTACCGAGTCAACTAGGATAGCTATCACTCTTGAGACGAAGCCCTTGATGTGATGTTTATCTAGAATGGACAAGATCCTGGCCTTCCAGACCACAAAGTTGGACGCTCCGTCCAACCTATCGTGATCTCTCTACTTCCCTCCTGGAAGTTCTTGGTTTGACTCCTCCTGAGTCTCTCTACTTCCCGTCTGGAAGTTCTCCTTTGGACTCCCTCTAAGTCCCGATTTCCCTCCTGGAAATTCTTCTGCCAACATCAAGTTGCCCCACTCCGATCGTCTATGCAACTGCACCACTGATCCAAATTCCTTGGCAAGAAATTCATCTCGGCAACAACTCCCTCCACCTTGGTCTTGCCCTGTTAGGTATTGTTCTTACCACAATACCCCACCATCTTTGCTCCGCAAATTACCCACAACCTCCTACCAATTGCGACAAATCCCAGCACCGGCAAATTAGCTCCCCCAGCCAACTGCAACAACCCTCCTAGCCTCTACGTGAGCCTGATTCTTCCTCCCTTAGCCTCTGCATTGCCTTTCTATGGCCCAAGATGATGACGCAGTCCCTCTGCGTCACTCCTTCCTTTGTCGCCTTCTACAAGGATTAGCTTTGTCACTCGGGACAGTTGAATCTACTGCAAATGTTCTGGTCAGCTAATGCCTTCAATTTTCCTGTGATCTGCAACCACGCTCTGATACCATGTTGAATTTTCTAAGTCTATCTGTTAGAAAATTAATTTGTATTTTGCTGGTTTATTTCTTCTACTTGTTTAAAAATCGAACAAGTTATTTACTACATTAAATATCGAAATAAACACAATACATTCACAACATCTACAGATCATCAACTGAAAGAAAACAAGCACACAAGTGACACCGTTATTTTTGGACAGATATCCCCGAAAAAACCCAATGCCCGAAAACTGGTGTAGCTATTCTATGGCTTATATTATTATGCAGTCTATCTGAGTACAACAAGGTGCCTAATTCAGCTCACCCGACAGATAAAAATATATGGCAACAATACCTCTATATTTGGAAACAGGTATTCAGAAAACTTGTCCCACGAAACCCTCTCTGGCACAATTGAAGCTCAGCACTAGCCCTTCTGGCCTCTACGTCAGCCTCCTGCTAACCTGTGTTAGCCCCACTCCAGCAAAATGAATGATTGATCACTCTAGTGTGTTCTCCAACTGACCGTCAAGCCTCCTCTTATACTTTTCTCATTGATCCTTCAACAACCAAGATTAAATCTCTAATCAACGGCTAAGATTATATTTGGCTTAATCCATGACTTTTGGAATCTTCTAACCTAGTTTTATATTAATACCCATTAATATTTTATTTTTCCTAAGTTTAGACTTAGGAACTCCATTAAAAATATTAATTATTTTAATATCTCCCAAACCAGTTAGAATCTGCCCAAACCATTTCTGGGTCTTGAAGATCTCATGTGCTTTAGCCTCTCCACCAATTTTCATGGCTAGAGCACATCCGATACTACCCCAAATCAACAAATGGCTCTCTATGCACACCCTACATGTGCCAATGTAGACCTCTATGGGTTAGGATCCCATATAGGCAGACCAAACCCCAAATGGAAACCACCTATAATCCTACATAAGATCCAATGCTCCCACAGGCTTCCAGTACAACTAGTCATTAAAATAATCGGTAAAGAGCTTACAGATCATGGATAACAAAGTGGGCACTTCATAATGGTATGCCCTTCTATAGTGGGCTTTGGCATGTTCCAGTGTCTCCAAGGTCCAAAGGGAGTTAGCCAAGTACCTTATTAGGTGGTTTCAACTCTTAAAGGGTACATCCCTCTAATGGGGGTGGCAAGTGATAAATAAGTGGAATGGAGTAGGAAATGAGAGGGGCAAACCTGGGCCACATATTGGGGCAGAGGGGTAGCTAAATAAGGGGAAGCCCACCCTTGGGTATGTAATGTGTGTTAGGATATTCCGACACATAGGAAATAGTTAAGTTCAACTTGGTCTAGTATAGAGTTAGGTATAGAGTTAGGTAAAGTGTGTTTCTTTACCGTGGTACATTTTGTAACTTACAATCCGACGGTCACGATATGTAGTGATCCGACGGTTCATTCTCTCCTCGGTATTACCGACACTTGATCCGTGGCTTGACACCCGATTGGTCCATGAATTCTATTTAAAGCGCATGAGGGTCATTTGTAGGTTCACCGTGCATGAGAGAAGCTTATGTAAATTTTCATTCTTTTATTAATAAATTGCCTGTAGTAGCCACGTTGGCACAGGCCGTGGACTGTTTCCCTCTCTGAGGGTTTAACCACGTCAAAATACTGGTGTATTGA